>JBBPTG010000237.1:0-36957 GCA_038093975.1 Chalciporus piperatus | reverse complement strand
GGGACACCAGGGTTCTGCGCGGGAAGCATGAGAGTAGGAGTGGGAGTGGGAGTGGGAGTGGGAGCCGCAGTGGCGATGACGGGGATGGCAGTAGGGGTCTGAGTTTCGGTGCCCTGAGCAACTGACGCAGGAATGGCAGGAGTAGGGGTCTGCGGAACGAGCGTGGGGGTGGAAGCTGAAGCGGTGCTCGTGAGGGAGGAAGCGCCGGGGATGGTATCACTAGGCCCAACGTTGTTGTATTCTTCTGACTCATCATCCGAAGTGAGAAGGCTGTCCTCGGCCTTGACGAATGAAAGGTCTGTAATAACGTAAAAATTAAGCCTGACTGACGATTGAAGAAAATTGATGTTTACCTGTGTCGCGCTCGGCCAGCCGGATGGTGAGCTGGGTGGCCGCCTCAGTACAAAGCACCAAGTGCGAAAACATCTCATTGACAAGGTCTAAAGAAGATGTAAGCAAGTACCTTTCATGACGACGCAAGGACTCACCGAGGTCAGTCTTCATGGCAGCGAGGAGAATGTGCAGGATTGGGGTGAAGAGTGATTGGGGACGGTGCCACCCTTTTATAAGTCCTGGATGTGAGGCATCATTTGTGATCGAAGACCTTGACCTGCCGGACACATCGGGCTCTTACCTACCTACAGTGGTGAATCCATAATGGAAGCTCCGGTGGTATGAACAACAAAGGTTTGTGAGCTGATGTGGCTGTGTGGTGCGTCATTCTGGTGCTTGGCCAGTTTGACCAATCAACGAGCGAATAGCCGTCATACTGAGATTGAACATGGCTCGTTTTATAGAGATATGACTAGATTACAAAGGGATTGGACATCGAGAATTGGCTCAAGTGGATCAAGTGAGCAGTTGGAAAGAGTCTCGTATACTGGAAAACATTGGTACTCTTTGGAACGCCGAGATGGTGTCTGATTTGGACTGGGAGATGAGGTAGATTACGCTTGCTGAATGAAGCTAAGACTTCAAAGCTTCACTGCCCCGTAACACAACATGGGCCGCCGTGCAAAATACACAACTATCACTGAGAGAAAGGAGGCACATCGCCTTCAGCACATGGCATACGTGCATTCCGCAAAGTAAGTCGTCTACATAGATATGGATTCTCAAACTAATTAACTACAGAGGCCGTGAACGACGTAGTGTGCAGAACTGTCGCGCGTATCTCAAGCACCGTACTCAGATCAGTTCTGGCAGCTGTAGCCGAGGGATGCTCAGTGACCACAAACATTCCATCCCCTTCATCCTCCCACCCCTGCTTGTGCAACTCGCTAAGGCTCCGCTGCCCGTTTCATATCTATTCAAGGAAGCCCTCCTTAGCGCGGACGCACTTGATGAAACCGAGGTGGCATTCTGGGATGGCACCCCACCTTATTCCCAGCCTGAGCCACCCGACACATTGCGGGAAACCGAGTTCACCAAGAACCTAGTTGAGGTTATGTTGGGCAGGAAGATGCGTCAGGAGAACTTGGTCAGACAGGGTCGCGCAAGCCGGCATGCGGCAGGAAAAACACAGGAGCTCATAACAGAGCTTCGTACAGCAGCGATGGAGGCATACGAAGAGTGGGTCAAGCTGGAAACTCAGATCGGATCGTGTAGTTTGCGTCGACACAAGGAGATGGCAGAGTGCCTCTTGCAGTGGCGAGCACGCACTGTATCATTGTATCTCAGTGAGGCGAAGAGGCTAACGAATGGAGAAAATCCATATTAATTGATGGTCGTTGATAATACAAGGCGATGTAGATATTCGCGGAAGTCTGAGATGTGACCCTCTGTCATAGACGTCACACTAAACCCTCGAAAGGTTGCTGCTACAGTGGCTAATACCCAAATACCGCAGTCGTAGTCATTGGTCTGCACAGGGACAGTCTGCAATGCCTAAGTATTAATGGTTTCAACATTAACATAGAACTTACAGTGAGGGCTTGGGCTGTCCACGGCTGAACGTCTACTTGGACCTCGGGATAGGTGGTGCTTGCGACAGTGAGAAGTCGAGCAATAAGCCGCATGATTTCCTGGGATGGTTATCAGCAACGCCAAGGGGTAGAGGGCAGTACTCACATTCACGTCATTTCGCCAGGGTTTCTCGGCGGCAAGACTGTCAAATAGCCGAAGCTCTTTGCGGGAGAAGTTGGCAACGCACAACACCCAATGCCCAGGTCTATGGATTGGGAGGATCCAAATGTCCTTCGCCCAGAACTTTGTGTGCTTCGTTGCCTTGAAAAGCTCGAGGTCCGTCTTGTAGCGAGCACGGGGAAGATCGTATGTTGAGAACACGGCAAACCGGTGAGGATGGGGTGAGTGCGTGCGGTGAATGTCCGAGAAGAGAAGCTGGATGCAGCCATTGACACAAACATCGTTGATGCAGGACTTCGGAGAGGCTAACATGGCGATGTCGTCGGGCTCAATTATGAAACGGGAAAAACCTTCCATCTCTGGAAGTACCGTTCGTGCCACATTCCCGGCGAGCCGGACCTTGCTCTGTGGCGCAGCAGGAGCTGGGTCAAATGTCAAATCCTGCAAATGTCAGTCATGAGAGTTTGACAGCGTGGCAACGAATTACCAATGGGGTCCTCCAGAGAATCGTTACAGGAATCGTCGGACAGTGGTGAGGTTCTTCTTGTTCGGCATCTGGTGTCTCGTCTATTAAGTAATCGAGAACGATCACATCCTCCGTGTCTAGCGTCAGGTCAGCATCCACATCGGGGTTGACGACTGCTTGCTCTTCGGTGGAGGCTTCTGGAGCTTCGACGACCACGGGATTGACCCAAATGGGTGATATTTCAGAAGCTCCCTCGGACATCCTGATGGCTGATGCCTTGGCTTCTTGTGTGTGAACATCGAATCGGGACAATGGGACCAAGGAACTGGACCAGCGAGGCGGTGTAGGGAACGCATATTCCCTACGCTTGCAGCCGGCGTTCTACCCCCATTTCCCATTCTCAACACTCCTCGACGTCTTTCCTTCGTTTCCATATATGTTCCAACCTCTTCCGCCGCACATACGGCTTTCCGTCCCCATCACTTCCCGTTCCCGTCGTTCCGTGGTATACGGAACCACGGATAGTTTGTTTTGTTCACAGGTATCGTCCTCCGTGTCCCCGGAAACCGTTGTCCAGGTATGATATGATTCGCTGGTAAGCTTCCCTTCCATTCCATGTTCTCTAACCTTGCTATGCGTCTTTACTGTTGCACTTTCCTTACTTTTACTCATCCTTTTCGTCTTGTCATCTATCCTGTCTATACTTAGTCCAGTACTGTCACTTAGCGTTCTGTCGCTATCAGAGTCTCGGGTATGCCCGGACTATAAAAGACTGTACTTTGCTTATTTTGAATCGACCTTTCTTTTCTCCACGCAACAACCTCTCTCTCTAAAACTCCGGAACCTTCGTCCACACTTTCCGTCCGTTCTTACCTTCGTTCCACTAGTCCTAACCGCAGGGAAGTGGTCCGGAACAACCGTCTGTTCGTACGGAACATCATTTTCCGGTTCTTCAACGGTTTGGTACGCCGGAAACGAGTCCTTTTGCTTGTCTTCATTCCCTGGAATCCCTTTAGGGTCGAACTTATCGTACCCTTCTTTATCTTTTGCTACTAACCTTCTCGGGATT
The DNA here is from genome assembly GCA_038093975.1 of Chalciporus piperatus. Lineage (NCBI taxonomy): Eukaryota > Fungi > Basidiomycota > Agaricomycetes > Boletales > Boletaceae > Chalciporus > Chalciporus piperatus. The sequence goes on along the minus strand of JBBPTG010000237.1, from coordinate 33,337 downwards.
TCTATTCCTACAGAGGGTTTAGCTTTCTTACAGCGGCAGCGATAATAATTGTTCTCGGCGGTGTTGGAGAAGAAGGGAAAACATTTCATCTGAGGAGAAGTTTAACAACGAATCATAAGAGTCAATTTGGACTCACTGCCAGGAGTGCGGAGGGCAAGCTCAACCGCTGCTAGCTCGTTACGGTACCATCGACAAAGGTTGTCTGCCTCAACGCCTAATCGCCGCTGTTCCTCGTGGCAGCGATCCCGTTTCAGCATCGCACGGATGCCGTTACGTACGTCCTTATCGTCCAACCACTGCGGGATTTGACCAATGGAAGGGGAAATCCACACATCTTCCATCAGAGAGTCGTGGTTGCGAAGATCGTTGAGCTTGGTCGGAAGAGGCGAGGGAAGCGGGATGGACCATGCCGGATCATGGAGTTCTGCGAGCTGACTACAATGCAAGTTGTATTTACGGATGGCGGTCATTAGAGCAGGTTGCCGTTTGGCGATTGCCTTGCGCGTCCGTTGATGGAGTTTTGTTCCTCGAGGCCGTTTATGAGCTTGCTTGGCTACAGAGACGAAGAAACCTACCAAGCGCTTTCTGAGCCCCACCAACAGCTTGGTCTAGCTTGTCCCACTCGAAAAAACTACCTATTGCACGCTTTCTTATGTTGATCTTGAGGTCGCGGGCCAACAGGAGGGTTCGCACGTATTCCAAATCAATGTCTTTCAGCTCAGGGAACTGATCACCAACGTTGAGGGACGCGTAAAGTGCCTCGACTTTGGCCACTAAGCGATCATGAGCATGTTCCAGGCTAGTCAACGCAACTTTTGTGTCGTCGGTGACAGTTTGGTACTTCTCGATGGCAGTTTTCGCAGCTTGAATCGCCCGGTCGGTTGTATCCATGTCGGTTTGGAGTGCCAATACCATATCAAGCTCCTTCTTCAGCCGCGTGGGAGCATCTGATGGCCGTCGGGAGTCGATCATTCGTGACACATCCAATTGGGAAATTACTTACGAGCTCGAATTGAAAGCTGTGCTTCTCTTTGAGAAGCCCATTGACGTCAGAGTTCCTCGAGGGGAATATTGCAGTCATCAAGGCTATTCTCGGCGACTCTGCCTTGGTCTTGGACCCCTCGCCGAAGGCGGCGCTTGAGCCAGTCTCCGAGATCCATCCGCATCTCAGCACCGACAGCTGCCGCTTGTCGATCTATGAGCCAGATGCGGCGCTGGCGCTGTAAAGGTGTAAGCGCCAAACCGACCCAGCAATCACGAAATGTCACACCGAGGAGGACCGCTCAAGCCCGATCAGCTTGATCATCCGGGACCAAAGGCGCTCGGTGCCTTCACCGTCCGAGAGCCCCAGGCCTTCTGTGATGCGTGGGTTGTAGACGAGCTGGCAAGCCCATTCATGACCATAGGCGTGCATGGCCGTCGTAGCAAAGCGCAGCCGAGTCACGAGGTTTGAGGGTAGAATGTCATACTGGAGCAGCGGGGTTAATGATACATACGGAAGCCTCAGAGATGCTCACCAATTCAAGTGTCCGATCCAATGTACACCCGACATCGTATAGAACAACGACGTTGGCGCTCGCTGGCAATAGCGATAAGAGGCGTTCAATGAGCGCTAGCGCATACTTCTGCTGCTCGCCGGGAGAGTCGATGTTAGCGAAGAACAGTGGTATGTCGTGCCGACAAATGAGAGCCATCAATCCTGTGTCATCGAAGCTTTCCATTGACGTCTTCTGCTTCTTGCCATCAGCTGCTTCGTAGGATGATTCGCAGGAGTCAAGCGCCTCGTCAGGCACCTTGGGTTTGCGTGCGTTGGGCGGTGTCTTCCGTTGTACCTGAATGCGAGAACCCATCACGTCCACTTCTGCCTTGGGGAGAAAATACGCCGGGTCATAAAAGGAAGGTGAGTCACCTGCAGATCGGCGGTGTCTATGGTGGAAATTTCCATCTGTGGCGACGTGTATATCGCCGCCTTCGGCAAGAGGTCTACCAAAAGCTGTGCCTCCAAAACATGCGGGACATCGTTGGATAAGGATTTGGCTACAGTTGCCTGGACCGGGGTGTGTGTGAACCGATGGCATATGAGCAGAAGAAGTCGCTGTGGATGCCCGTTGAGGATTGGAAGGGGCTAGAGAGGACGGATTGTGTATGGGTCCAGAAGGTTGTGAAGCCTGGATCTTATTGCGAGATCGTTGAAGCGTGGCTTCCAAGTGCTGCTCCACTTCAACCAAGAGGATGTCATACCATTGCACGGCAAATCCAAGACCACGGCGGAATGGTTCTTGAATCATCTCGCTCTGTGAACTAGTGACAAAAATTGACGACCAAAGAGATCGACAACTTACGTCCTTGTTCACCATTCGAAATCCTCGGCGAATGTAGTGATTATGTAACGCGCCAGCAAGCGCGTGAACGGCGTCGCAAGACCGTTCGAAAAGGGCACGGTAAAAGGCCAGTAAGTCTATAGAAACGGCCATACGAGGTTGGGATGGTGCGGTGGGGAAGAGACCGAAATGGACGAGTACTTGAGCAAGGGTGGTGCATTGACAGCTCAGAACATTAATGGTAACGAAATCTTTGGTTGGTTAGCATAAGGTTCATTAGGGGGATCGTGACTCACGATCAAAGAAGAGGCATAGGATACTTAGCGACTTTGGGGCGCAGTCACCGCGGTAGCAGAGGGAGATTGAGAGCGGGGTGGTTGGGAGGGGCTTGCCTAGCGTTCTGGAGATGTAGTGAAGCAGTGGAGCGACCATCGTTGGAATAAGGGACTTCCAGGTGTGATATAAACGCTGGGCTGCTTGATCTGGAAGAATGCGGCGTTGAGAATGGACAGTTGGCTGCTCAGCGTCGGTGTCATTTCCGGCGTCGTTGTCGCAAGCATCGTGCGGGATGAAATCCTGATCGGCTTGCTCGAAGTCTTGGTCGTCATTGAGTGGCTCTAGGGCCTCGTCTTCGGGACGAGAATCAAAGACATTTGAATGATCATTCTCAGGGGAGGGTGGACGTTTTGCAAGGAGCTTTTCCAGCCTTTCAGTGAGTCGACGACGTTTGACAGCTTGGCCAGCGATATGAGCGAAGCCTTGGGTCTTCCGCTTGTCTCGGGGGCGGGTTGGACTTTGGAAGTGGACTCCAAGGCCGTTCGTCACAGGCTGTGAGGCGCGTGTGGGCAGGGGAGGCATGTTGCGGTAATGCTCGAAGGGTGGAAATGAGGAGAAAAAAAGGGAAAAAAAACATAGGTGAGAACCTAGCACACCTGCTTCCAATTGCACCAGCAAGGCCACAATAATCGTGCCAACGATGAAGGTCGAGTGTGACGCAAACGGCGCTCGAATGGGGCGCAAACGGAGCCAGGAGGATTCCACCAGGTGGGCAAACAAACGGTTGCATTGCTAACGAGGCCCGCATGAGGCTCGCATGAGGCCCGCACGAGGCCCGCAGAGGCCGAGGTGGAATTTGAGGTCGCGAGGCCACCACGAAGCCGGGTCATTGAGATGTAATCCTGCCTACAAAGGAAACCGGTCTGTGAGACCACTATTGGTGCCGAAAAGTGCTGCCTGAGGTGTTCCGTAACCATTTGAAGCCGCTGTCCTTCACGAATTTAAACAGTCACAGCAAGCTGCGACGAAACTCCCTTTTCCGAAACTTGGGGACTTGCATGCACATTCATACTCGTGTCACTGTGAACCAATCCCTCATGCATGTTATGTTTTCAGTACAAGCTTAGGCGGACCGCTTCAACTGTATGAGGTATTGCCAACCGTGTGCAAAATGACGGGGAAACTAAGGGCCTGTTCGAGATGGCCAAAAGAACTGCTAAGCGAGTGCTGCCCGCACTCGGTTAGCACTCGGTTAGCAGCCTTTTTGGCCATCTCGAACAGGCCCTAAAGTTGTGGACACTAACCCCGATTCCCTGTTGATTGTGCGCGTCAAATTGGATTTGAAGAATTCATGTAATTACAGATGGGACTTTTTGTGTGGGGTTATGTGATGCCTCGGGGTGGATCGTGCTCGACGAGGATTGGCCTCCACTGCAACATCGAATCGGAATAGCACCCGGACGGCCCGGCCGTGCCGACACGGCGATTCACGTGACCCATCTCCTAGCCGAAATTAACAGTGTGGTCTTGATTTCGGACGGGACATTGACGATTGGAGTTCGCCTTTGCGTCCAAGAGCTGGTGGAGTTTCAGCCTCAGTTTCGTACCGAGATGAGCGGCTTACACCCTCACGACTCGTCTTTCAATACCATTTCAACTGCTACCTCCATTTCATCACTGCGAGGAATGGTACGGGCACAAGAGAGAGCACCTCTTCTCAACCAGGATGATGTCGAAGCTGGACCTGCGCAGTACGGCGCAAGTACGCCCGACGATGCTGCGTCCACTGTAGGTGAGTACCACCCCGCGTCTGTTCGTCCCAGACGCTAAGCTCTCATTCCAGCGCTTGAAGGAAGCAAACGAACAAGAATACGCGACACCAAGTTCGGCAGGAGAGTGCGATATTATGTGCCTTCAACCGCGTGGATCCCCGACTACTCTCTCTCGCTGTGAGTCGGCATCATTCCTTCGTTTCTCCGCTTCTGATGTAAGGTCAGTCTTGGCGGCGATGTGCTTGCTGGCGTATCACTTGCTGCCATGATCATACCACTGTCAGTCAGTTACGGTACTTCCCTTGCCAAGATTGGTCCCACTGCAGGCCTTGTAAGCTCTAGTGTTCTAGTCTGATGACTTATCTAAGGCTACTTTTACACCTCAGTTCGCAGCTTCGATACCTCCTATGGTCTACAGTCTGCTTGGAACCTCGAGGCAACTCAGCGTCGCAGCAGAAGCTGCTTTATCACTGCTTGTCGGTCAATCAATTACCGAGTATCGCCATTCATTCCCGGATTCCCCGCCTGATAAGTTAGGACTTGCTGTGGCCACTGCGATAGGTCTGCAGGCAAGCATTATATGTGACCTCTGGAGGAAGGTATTTATCGTTTACTAGGTTGGATTATTCGCGTTTCTCCTCGGTTTCCTTCGCCTTGGATTCTTAGATGTTGTCCTCAGTCGCGCACTCCTCCGCGGTTTTGTCACAGCCGTCGCGGTTGTCATCACTGTGTGCGTGTACCTTTGCTATAGCAATTCTTTTGACATTGACATCGTGTTCAGTGAGCAACTCATCCCCATGCTTGGTTTGGCCGCTTTGGAGGACCAAGTCCGCCCTGAAACGAGCTTGGACAAGATTCTTTTCCTTGTGGAACATGTTTGGACGCACACTCACAAGCTGACAGCGATGATCAGTTTCGGGGTGTTGCTCGTCCTAATCCTGCTAAGAGTTTTCAAGGATTCCTTTAAGAAAACGTGGTGGATCTATCGCCTTCCTGAAGTTCTTCTCGTTGTCGTTGCCTCCACGTGTGAGTCATGGGATATTTATTTTATGGTGTGACTGAATTCATCTGGTAGGGGCGTCGCACAAGCTGCAATGGGAAAAGGATGGCGTCGCGGTTCTCGGCTCCGTGGCTATATCGACATCCAAACATTTCTTCAAGCTTCCTCTCAGTTCAGCTACCTACCCTTTCCTGCGAGGCACCACATCTACTGCTATGTAAGCCCCGCCGTTTTATGTGTGCACACAAGCTGACTTTATGTCTTCAGTTTGATTACGATCATCGGTTTCTTGGATAGTATAGTCGCTGCGAAGCAGAACGGGGATCGGTTCGGACACCCAATTAGCCCAAACCGCGAACTAGTCGCGTTGGGTGCAGCTAACCTTGCTGGCTCATTCGTTCCTGGTACCCTGCCTGCCTTTGGTTCCATCGTCAGGTTCGCTGCAAAATTCTAATTGATGACATCGCGAAACTAATATGGTGGTAGGTCTCGGATTAACGGGGATATTGGTGCAAGGTCACAGCTAGCCTCTTTGGTCACCTCGGGTGTCGTCCTTCTAGCAACGTTCTTCCTACTCCCACTTCTATATTCCCTGCCAAAGTGTGTTTTGGCGTCCATGTTAGTGTCTCCTCTCTTCTCGTCTGGATCGTTCTGATCGCTCTTGCAGAATCTGTTTGTTCGTCATGTCCTTGTTTTCGGAGGTTCCACATGACTTGGTGTACTACTACAAGTACGTCGCTTTTCGTACTAGAAGAGTTCACGAACCTGACCCAACACTAACATAGGATTGGCGCGCGGACGGACTTGGCAATGATGTTCATCACGTTCATTCTATCCGTCATCTGGAACGTCGAGATCGGTATTATCGTCAGTTTGGTTACGTCACTTCTGCTCGTAGTCAGGCGTTCGTCCAAGACACGCATGACGGTGCTCGTAAGTCCTCTATCGAGCTTTTTCGTTTCTATTAGCCGACGATATGCAATATAGGGCCGTATTCCTGGAACAGACCAGTGGAGACCAGTCACAGACAACCCGGATGCCGAGGATATTCCTGGGACATTGATCGTTCGTATCCGCGAAAGTCTTGATTTTGGTATGTGTAACGGTTACCGAGGCGCAGTTCGTCGCTTACATTCGCCGTAGCCAATAGTTCTCAGCTGAAAGGCGCGTGTTCTAATCCTCGGCCATTGAGACGACTGACAATAATATGAGCTTCTTTAGGCCGGCTGCGGAGGTTTGAATTGTATGGTGCTCAACCTGCACATCCGTCCGAGGAGCCAAGGAGACAACCCCCTAGCGTGTTAGTCTTCCATATGGCGGACGTTGATAGTTGCGATGCATCGTACGTTGTGCAGCTGCCTTGCTCGTCGACCGGAGAACTGATTGATCCAAATAAATTAGAGCTGTGCAAATTCTCCATGAACTTTTAGAGTCTTACAAGGTAAGGGGGATTGTATTCTGTTTCAAACATGGACTCAATTCCTTCAAGAACCGGGGCGTTCATCTATACATTACCCATCTCCGACCGAGCCTTCGCGAGGTGTTTGAAAATGCGGGGATCGTGAAGATGTTGGGTTCTGATGTTTTCTATGATACCCTTGGTGAAGCGATTGCGGAGGTTGAGGCGAGGCATGGTGTTCAGGTTCGTGCTGGGTGAGGACACAGTGAAGTTTGGGGTTGTGGAACGGGTTGCCTGTGGTTTCTGGATCTCCGGGACGAGCTGCTTCATGACGGTTTACGACATTTTCATGATCTTTTACACTGTAGATAATTACTAAGATTCACTGTGGATGAGTATTAGTGTCCATGTTTGCGTCTGGATGACCTGGTTGTTATTCGATCTAATTCATGTTTTCCAGCAGCAATTCCTTCGTATCCTCCTTGTCCTAGCGCGACTCAGTTCGGAGAGGCAACGACTATCTTCCTTCAATCTTCAGTACTTGCACCCTTGCATAGGGTCGCCGTCTGCGTATTTCCAAGCACAGAAACATAGAGAAGATCGATCATCTCGACTAGCCTCTGTGGTTGTGTCGAAGAGAATGTCATCTCCGACTTGTCGTACATGCTCGTTTCGTGACACGTGATTCCGGAGCAAGTACGCGATGTGACTACAGACTCGGTTGTTTGTCCTTTACCACCATGTCCATCGCTCACGGTATCAAGCAGCTCGGTGTCCTCGGTGCCGGACAAATGGGCACAGGCATCGCCTTCGTGTCCGCTCTCCGTGCCAAAGTTCCTGTCCTCCTCCATGACGCTTCACCCGAGCAACTTTCGAAATCACTCACTTTCGTCGACAAACTCCTCGCCAAGGACGTCTCCAAAGGCCGACTCACCTCCACCGAGGCTTCCGAAGCCAGGGACCGCATCACGCTCGTCGATTCGGTCAATGCGATGCGCGACGTCGACATGGTCGTCGAAACTATTTCGGAGAACTTGGATTTGAAACGACGCGTGTTCAAGGGATTTAGGGATACATTGAACGAGAATGCGATATTGGCAACGAATACGTCGTCGATTAGTATTACGAAGATTGCGGCGGCGGTCGTTCCGGAGGGGAAGAATGCTGCGTCAGATGAGGGTAAGAAGGCAGCCAGTAGGGTCGTCGGTGAGTCCTTCAGAGCGTGCACGTGGTTGGGGAGAGATTTAACTTGCGTGCCTTCTACTCTTATACGCAGGCCTACACTTCTTTAATCCCGTTCCGGTGATGGTGTGTGCTATTATCAAAAACAGGGGTAGAGATGGCAGATGTGAATTTCTTTACAGAAACTCGTAGAACTCATCTCTGCAGTGCAGACTTCTAAAGAGACGCTTGACCGTTCGCGTACTTTCGCGGAGGCGTGTGGTAAAGGTTTGGATGCTGCATTCAGGACTTGAGAACTCGATGTCACTCAGTGATTGATAGAGGTTGCAACGTCGCAAGATGTCCCTGGCTTCGTCTCGAATGCTCTTTTGATGCCGTTCATAAACGAGGCAATCATGTGCCTCGAAAAGGTTGTCCAAGTGCCAACCTTACGCTTTGGCACAGGCTGACCCGTCTTCGTTATGCTACATAGGGTGTCGCTACGCGTGATGACATTGACAAGACATTCAGACTAGGGATGGCCCATCCTATGGGTCCTCTTCAACTTGGTGGGTGCTAATAACCTCATTGGTGTCCATCGCTAACTCTTCTCTTAGCTGACTTGTAAGTCACATTATCCACTGAACGACATGTTTGCTTTGCACTCGCTCACCCACTTCTAGCATCGGTCTCGACACATGTCTCTCGATACAACAAACACTCTACACAGGCACGTCAGATTCGAAATACCGACCCTCTGTGCTCCTGGAGCGTATGGTGGATGCACAATGGTTGGGACGAAAGAGCGGGAAAGGGTTCTACGAGTATAAAGACGATTAGATCTAGGTCCCAACATAAGTCGTGCGTCTTGGCTCTTGTGGTTCAACTGCGGATATTCTTTTGCTCTCTTTTTCTGGTCCAGGCTGCACAAGGATAGGCGGAAACTCTTACTTGACAGGTCGAACGTTGAAAATCGATATAAACGCGAGCCTGCTTGACACGGGAGAAGGGTTGAGACGGGGGATATCATGGTGGGGATGGAGCCAGACCTCGACCCTAGCTTTGGCCGGGTTGGCGTTAAAATTCGGATACCACAAAGAGCATATCATCCTCGTGTGTGAATGTGCGTCGGCAATTATTTGTTCGCAATCATGGAACTACAATCGCCGACGACCACGTACTTGAGGACGCCGCTCAGGCCGCGACCAAGACATTTCCATCAGTGCCCAAACTAATGCTAAGGGCCAGTCACGAAACAAACACACATAGTGGAAGATATGAGTGTGTAGGATGAGAGCACAGAAAGGCTCCGAGTCTGTCCTCGAGTTCTGACACGCAGTGCTGATAATACTGTGGTCGCGCAGAAACACTCTCAGCGGCCCTGCACGGCAAATCCTCGCGAATGTCACGGTGGACAATGCGACTGACTCGATTCGGAGAAGATTCGGAGCCGGGCGTTACTTCGAGCACACGGTAGGAAGCGTTATTTAAAAGTCGTGGTGAAACAAGCCCAACTTGAATACCTGCTTTCACGATGACGACTCGGATCTCACTGCCTGCACCACAACCAGCTCCCTGGGTTCTCCAGTCTCATACGAATGGTATCCCCGCGTACACGAGGTACCCCGCGTTTCATCTGATCCTCTGATCTCCTCTCAGTTAATCGTGTCCATCGCAGGCCGCTTGTCGGTTCTGAGATTTACCTCCAGAAGTACAGTAAAATCGCCAACGGGTAACCAAGCCTTCGATCCACGGAACTCCTCACGCGTGCTGACATCTACTGTTTAGTGGTTTCGATGTCTGCATCGGGGTCCAGTTCTCCTCCACTCTGTCCAAAACAGAGGTTCATGCGCGTGCCCGCCGCGCCCTCGAAAGACTCCGGTAACTTACATGTAGTCTGTTCGTCTTATCATAACTGAGCTAATGAGTCTTCTTCAAGCTTTGACTGTCCCTTGATCGCCGCGAGTATCACTGACGAGTTTCGATGGATATATACCCCAGTTCGATCCGATGCCGATCGCGAGGAATGGCTCAATGCCGCCTTTGTCTTCGAGGACAAAGGGGACTCGCTTGATGTTACTGCATTCATCGACTCTATCACGGAGCGCGGACTGCCTTATGAAGTCGGAGGTCGGATTGGGTCAGTTCTCTTCCGCTGCTTCCTCGTTGCGGGATCTTCCTCGACCTTTGGTCTCGCATTGCATGGCCCCCACGCACTGATGGACGGCTGGCCGGCTCTCAACGTGCTTTCACGGCTGTTCGGATGGATGTCTGGCGACGTCCCGTTGGACGTGCCGGAGTGGGGATCGGAGTGGAAGAACCTGCCTGAAGACATAGTGACTGCGACAGGTGGACCGTGTGCCACCTGGGACACCGACAGCCCGAAACTTTTTGAGGAGATCCTGACGGAAAGGGCAAGAGACAGCGTATGTGGCGTTTTCGGTCGTCCGATATATTCATTCCCTCTTTCCTGAGCAAATGCCCCTCTAGATCTGCTTGACACCCGCCCTAGACCCCGACATTTCCAAGATTCAGGCGACCCATCCGGGAGATGCTTTCAGAATCAGATATAAATTCACCGAATCTGAATCCCGCGCGATCGTCGATGTTGCGAGAAAGAACGGATGCAGCGTTACGCACCTGTTGGAAGCCGCTCACTGCCTTGCGCTTGCCGCATGCAACCCGCCTGATCTGACCAAAGAAGTAGATTTCCTTGCGGACATGAGTCTGTGAGTCCACACCTATTTTCTATTTGTGATGATCCTTGACACCCCTCTCCTTCCAGTCTCTCATTGGAGCCCCGGCTTCCCAAGACCTACTTCTCCTCTTGTGTAACCATAACCCCCATTCGCGTCAGAGTGACAGACATTCTGAAGAATGATTCCGAGGTGGAACGTTTAAAGTTGGCAATGCAGGCGCTAAAGGAACGCTTTGAACGATACAGAAACGACCCTTGCATCATTCACTCGCTCGCCGCACAACAAATCACCCCACTTCCCGATTACATGCCTGGGAACAGAACGTCTAGCGCGAACCTTAACATCATCGAGAAGAGGCTGGCGAGCTCTTGGGGATGTACCGCAGGGGGAGGAGCTTTGTTCGTGATTGATGAGCTCTGTTTGGCGAACCGGATGACAGGTTTGGGATTGTGCGTGCCTTTCATCTCTCGAGTTTCTGTTTGAGTCGTGCTGAGGCTGATGCCAGAGCGATCCATCCTTGGACGTTCAGAGATAGGCTATGCCTTCAAATTCAGGTACGACATGAGTTTTCGTTATAGAGAATGATTTCAAAACATGTCTTTGCAGGCATTCAGTGCTTACAAGGATGCCGAGGGCAAAGATACTATCATCCGGCGGTTCCTGGACGAGATAATGAGACAGATTCGGTTGTTGATCTAGTCAGACGGGACCAGGGAACATCAAGTGATGCAATACATGGCAGAAGCCTATCGGAACATAGCGGTAAGTATCACGTTCGCAATTCACAGAATGGAGTAGCATGTATATCCCGCCGTACGCGTTTGTTTCCTCCTATTCAGAAGTACATGCACAAGTCAAGTTCGAACACGGTGATCGAAAAACTCGACATCGAAGCTGGGAAAGCTTTCGTACTTGTAATCGCTCACCAGAGTCACAGCTCCCGAATCACTCTCTCTAGAATCCATTCCTGGGCCTCGGCCTGTGATAAGACGACCGGCACCTTCACCTGTGCAAGTCCGACACCCATCTTTTCACACCTCCACTGCCTATATTCCATGAACGTCCCGGATTTCACAACTCGGATTGTTGGGAGACGAGTCTCGTGTGTTTCGAGTGAGAGCTGGAATTCTGAATTTGCCGCCCCCAGAGCATCGAACAGTCTTTGCGCCGTGGTATGAGAGTTCGGCCCTGCGATACAATATCACTAAGTGCATTGTGCAACCCCTCAAAGTCAAACGTACCAGGTGGTCCTGCAAGCTCAATGAAGAAGCCTACTGCCAAGGGAGTGACGCGATGATCAACCACCGTTGTGAAGTCGTGAACTTGAATCAAGTCCTCCGAACTGATTTTCTGAATGGCCGCGACGAGTTCAGCATCTGATATAACGATGTGAGGCAACCGGAGAGACATTCTGAAAAATTGCCATCAGTCTGAATGCGACGATAGAGCGATATGATGATATCACCGACGTTTTTCTGCCAGAGTACTTGAGGACAGGTGAACCATTGTGAGGAGCAAATCCAATGATCTCGATCACATCGTCCAACAGATACCGCCATAATCCGTTTCGGGTGGTGAGGAGGATTTGATATTGCTTTCCTGACTCTAGCTCCCACTGACAAAGGTCATTGGTACGTTCATGAAGGTGAAGTCGAGTTTAACACCCAATACACACCGCTTGTAGTATGTTCCTGGAAGATGGTCCTGCATCTGCAAGCAAGAACTCAACGACGTCCTCGCTTTCGAACACAAAGCTATTCGTGTCTTCCGGATTGAAGCAGACGGCCATGAGAGATTCAGTGCATGCATATCGAGGATTGCGGATTGCGATCGTCGGTCCAAGGATTGATCTCACCTGAATTTAGATAATTAGTTGTCGCATCAACCCACTGTTAATGTACGGATAAAAACCTGTGGCAGGGATGTCGCAAAAGAACCACTACATATCCCGGCGAGTCTCCGAAGATGTGGCCAAACCCGTGACGCCCAAGCTTCGCAAGAGGAAGGAGGGCCAATCCTGCGTAACTCTTCGGCACGTCCTGAGTCCGACCGGAACACAGCCTATTTGCCTTCAGTACAACAACCCGTGGAATGAGGCCACATGCTTACTTGTAAGTGGACTCGAAGATGAGCAATCCCATCAAGCTGAGGGATGGTACCATCCATTATGCATGCAATGAACATATCCCATTCTTCGTCGATGTGACGGACAAGGTCGACGAAGAACGTAGTGAACGTCGTACAAATTTGATCGAGGTCACGACGAGCGAGGCAGAAGAGGGCATGGATCATGAGGAATGTCCGATTATGTAGGATTAGATTCGCCGCCCACGGAGCTACTTGCCCGGGTACTGTAAGGAGGCGTCAAAACTGTTGCACGACTGACATGAACAGATGTATAATTCCAGAACATACAGATGGTCGACATCCGGGCTTCATCGCTCTCCACATCCCAACCAAATCTCATACGCAATTTGCCGCCGGAACCCAAGCAGACTGGAATCGTCTTCAGTACTTGACCGGGTTCTTGTTCCACTTCTTTCAAATCCCTGTAACCGTAATAGAAAATCCAGTCCGTAGGTCCGTGAGCGTCACTGAAATCAAAGTGTTGGCGGAGGGGAGGATCCCCCTGGCTGATATGCTGATAGATAGGGAACAATTTCGGTTCTTTCCCAGAAGTAGAGCTGGAGACGGCGATACAATAAGGTAAGCCCGGCGCAAACAGGTTCTGGACACGAGACTCCTTGCATGGTCGTTCGTCGAACCTGGTCATCCAAGGTTTGTGCGAGTCGTAGTCGGTCACCGGCACCTGGTCACGGAAGTCTTTCAGGAGTGTCACTTCGTCTTCCGGTCCGTGCAATGTCATGGCATCACGGAAGGCAGTGAGACACGCCGCCTGGGAAGCATACTGAGTGCCAGAATTGGCTCTGATGATATTAAGAAGCAACCGATCGGTTCTCTTTGTTAACACGGCCCGCAGCTCGGGGGTTAGAACCTGTAAGGGGGTGGGCACGTTGGCTTGAGACATCTGAAGCGAGGGAGGATGGACTGTAACGCAATGACGAGGCTTAAAGAAGAGTGAGGAAGAGACAGACTATCATGTAGGTCAGCAGGCTGAGTAAAGACCGAAGGATGAAACTTCTTCACCTTGTGAATGCGGATGATGGAGTGGGGAGTCAGAACGAGGGAGTCCGGAGGACTATAAGTAAGGTCTTAGTGGAGAATCAAAGGAAGACGGACTGAACGGAGAAGTGGTCAAGTATATGTACGTATGGTGTACGTGAAGAGGGATTCGATACGCACGAAATCAGTAATGGGCCTCCTGGTTCCTGAGGAGGGTTAAACCCGTCGTAATTGTTCTATTCGGAGCCATGTTGGCTCAGCCCAAGCACTCTTTTTCAAGTTATACAGCTAGCTGCAAACGCCAGGCCGAGTTTTTGGTCCTTCGGTTTAGGAATTTTGTTTATACTGGTGGAGCAGAACCAACAAAACAAAGTTCAAAAATGGAAAACCTTTCTGTGAGCGAGAGTTGCCACGATCTCTGGAGAACTTGGGGGTAATATCCTGGATGACTTCTAAACAAACGAGTGTGTGCTCGCAACGCAAGCGTATACAGACTCTTGAAAATTGGCGCTGGGCCGCAGCATCGGATATGACACAGAGGGCGGCGTTTACTCGGTCACCTTTTCTTCGCCTGCGGGACCTGCCAATTGTATTCGGTTACCCAGTACCCTGGACGACGTGTAATATGTCCTGGGCTTTGGTTGTCGTCGAAAGGGGGGTCGTGGAATATAGCTGGTACAGAGTAAAGGACGGGGGTCACAGACTGCATCGAGTTAAAAAGGCGAGACGGTCGCTTTGTAGTCTCGTTATCGCCTGTTCAAATCCACTTAATCTCCCGACTCGACGTCGAGGAGATCGATTTTGCTGGCTAACAACTCTTCGCATCCCTGGCCGCGAGTTCGATTAGACGAGTGATGGAGGAGGAAACATCTCGGTCAAGGCTTAGATCGATTTGGAACACTTGATTACACGTCACGGGTTTCTGATCACGGGTGGCAGAAGGTGTGTGTTTCGCCCGATAGCTCGTGTGCAACGGAGTTAAAATGGCGTCCCAAGACACGGCCCGGATCGCCGAGCTCTGGGTGAAAAGCTCTCCTATAAGTCGGATGGGAGGAAGATAGCTGTCTATCATCTTCGATCAGCCCGCTCGAACCCTCTCTTGCCTACACAAAACATGTCGCTCCGTATCGTCGATCTCTCGCAAACACTCACCACGACAGGGCCAATGTCTGCATGGCCTGGTCACCCAACATATTCTTCGTTCAAAACGGAGAGCATTCCGGAGAACAAGTGCAATGTGACCGCTCTCTCGCTCGGATCACACACTGGAACGCACCTTGATGCGCCGTCGCATTTTGTCGCTGATGGGAAGGCGGTCGATGAACTCGACTTGCACCAATTGTTTGGACGTGCAGTGGTGGTGGATGTGCGAGGAAAGGGATTTGGGGAGACTATCACATGGGAGGACGTGGTGGGGTATGAGGGACAGTTGGCTGAAGGGGTCATTGTGCTGTTCTGCACGGGATGGTCGCGCCATTGGGGAACGGAACGGTACCTTGACCATCCATATCTGCATCCGGACGTGGCCCGGAAGTTGGTCGAGCGGGGAGTGCGGGTGATCGGGGTGGATGCACTCAGTCCGGACGAGATGAAGCTCGAAGAATCGGAGGACTCCGGCGTGCACGGAATCATTCTCGGCGCGGGAGGGGTCATTGCGGAGAATCTGAAGGGGGTCGAGCAATTGTTCGGGATGCAGAGACCCGTCGTCAGTTTGTTGCCCCTCAAGATTGGGGGTTGCGATGGGTCACCGGTCCGGGCAATTGCCTTTGAAGGAGCAGCGTGAGAGTGTGTTATGTAACATAAGCTATTAGGAACACGTCGATTGAGACGGTGAGCAAGAAATAACAGCGTGTTGTCGTCCTCGTCGTCGTCGGCAACGATGAGGTCCAAGTTGTCGCTCATTGTCGCGCTGTTGGCGTCGACATCATCACTCGCATTCAAAGCAAACGACTTCAAAACTTGCTCCCAGTCGGGATTTTGTCGACGTGGTCGCGCTCTTTCAGCACGCGCTCTCGCAGCCAGTGATTCGTGGCAGTCACCGTACTACATCGACCCTGCGTCAATCCTTCGTGACCCCAACGAGGCTTTCTTCACCGCTGTAGTCAAGTCTGCTATCTACCCAGAGATCAAGTTCACTCTCGATGTCAGGGTACACGATGACGGCGTCGTCCGTGTCAGAATGGACGAAGCCGCGAAATTGAGGAAGCACTACGACGAAGCTGCTTCCTGGGCTCTCATTCGTGACCCGCCTCTCAGCAAATCCACCAGAGTTAGATGGCTCGTCGGAAAGGACGAGATGCGGACGAGGTATGGCGATTCGGAGACCTCCTTCGAAGTCTCCGTCACCTACAACCCCCTCAAAGTTACCATGTACAAGAACGGTGTCGAGCAAGTCGTGCTTAACGGCCGTGGTCTCCTCCACATGGAACATTTCAGGACGAAGGAAGACACTCAACCCCCCCAGATCGAAGGAGCAGAGGGAGAACAGGTTCCATTCCATGTCAACAATGCGGCATGGTTCGAGGGCGAGGCGCAAGACGCGTGGTGGGAAGAGACATTCTCGACATGGACCGATTCAAAGCCCAAAGGTAATGTTTAGCATATTTCCTGGCTTTGCACGTGCTCACTTCGTCCCCTCCACCAGGCCCAGAGTCCCTTTCGGTCGACATCACCTTCCCCAACCACCCACACGTATACGGCATCCCCGAGCATGCCACCAGCTTGTCCCTTCCCTCCACGACTGGTACTCATGCGGCATACTCAGACCCATACAGACTCTACAATGCCGACGTATTCGAGTACCTGGCAGATTCCTCTGTAGCGCTCTACGGCGGGATTCCCTTGATGCATGCACATGGCACAAAAGGCACCGTCGCAGTTTTCAATGCGGTTGGTAGCGACACCTGGATCGATGTCGGCAAGAAGAACGATGGCACGGAGACGCACTGGATCTCTGAATCTGGTATTCTCGACGTCTTCATCCTACCTGGTCCCGACCCCGCCTCCGTCTTTGCGCAATACGCGCGTCTCACTGGCACGCCTATGCTTCCTCCTGCCTACTCTCTGGCATATCACCAATGTCGTTGGAACTATGTCAGCAGCGACGATGTCAGATCCGTGCAGAAGAGGTTCGACGAAGAAGACATCCCCGTAGACGTCTTCTGGCTGGATATTGAGTATGCCGAAGGACACAAGTACTTTATGTGGGACGAGAAAACGTTCCCGGATTCAGTCGAGATGATTGCGGACGTTGAAGCCAATGAAAGAAAGGTGGGTACCCCTCTAGTCCGGTCGCTAACCCGTACGCGTCCCTGCCGACGAGTTTCTGACGAGCGTACATGCGCATAGATGGTGGTCATCGTGGATCCTCACTTGAAACGCGAGTCTAACTACCCAATCTACCAAACTGCATCTGAGCATGGTGTGCTTGTCAAGCCCAAGTCGGGAGATGGCGAATATGAGGGGTATGACATTTCATCTCCTCGTACAAAGTATGATTTTCGTTCCACTCACATTTGTTCAACAGATGGTGTTGGCCAGGATCTTCCTCGTGGATCGATTTCTTCAACCCCAAGAGTTGGGATATGTGGGTGAACTTCTTCAAGACAAAGAGCTTAGATGGTTCCTGGGCTTGGACACAAAGCTCGGAGAACGTGGGCATTTGGAACGATATGAATGAGGTTTGTCTCTTCGCACCTATGCCGCCCCCGTGAGCGGTAAGACTCAACTCGCGCATGCAGCCATCCGTGTTCAACGGTCCCGAAATTTCGATGCCGAGGGACAATATTCATTACGGTGGTTGGGAACACAGAGATGTTCACAACATCAATGGCATGCTGTTTGTATGTGTCTTTATTCCTGTTAATGGTCATTTCTCTCACATCTCTTGCTTCCCTTTTTCTTGTTGGAAACTAGGCTAATCAAACCTACAATGCCCTCTACCACCGCTCCGAGATACCTAAACGTCCCTTCGTGCTCACCCGGGCTTTCTACTCAGGTACACAACGCTTCGCAGCGGCGTGGACGGGAGACAACCTAGGTACTTGGGAACATATGGCAGTGGGAGTGAAGATGGTTCTCGCCAATGGACTTGGCGGAATGGTGTTCACTGGATGTGAGTGATCCCCTTCGTTCTTCCCTCAGAACCCTAAATTATCCCAGCCGATGTTGGTGGCTTCTTCGGTAACCCCGACCCCGAGATGCTCGTCAGATGGTACGCCGTCGGCGCGTTCGCGCCATTCTTCAGAGCCCATGCACACATCGATACAAAACGCCGCGAGCCATACCTCTTGGACGAGCCCTACAAGGGCATGCTCAAAGACATGCTGAGGTTGAGGTATTCGATGTTGCCAATTTGGTACAACGAATTCCGGGAGAGTAGTGTGACCGGTATGCCCATCTTGCGGTAGGTATTCTGTTGCAGGTTCTTGGGGCAGTGATGGTGCTGATGTGAAGGTGTGCTGGGTAGTCCTCAATACGTCATGTTCCCCGAGGACGAGCAGGGCTTCGGAATCGATGACCAATACTACATCGGTTCTTCTGGTCTTTTAGTCAAGCCCGTCACGACCCAAGGAGAAACCTCTGTGTCTATCTACCTCGCCGATGCGCAGGTCTACTACGACTACTTCTCGCACGCTGCCTACGCGCCGTCCGCTTCGGCGGGTGCAGGCAGGACAGTCACTGTCCCTGCAGAACTGGGCCAAATTCCTCTCCTTACCCGTGGCGGCTCGATCCTTCCAACACGCGAACGTCCACGCAGGTCCTCGCCTCTGATGAAGCGCGACCCATTTACGCTGCGTGTCGCCCTCGACGTCAATGGCGGTGCCAAGGGCGAACTGTACCTCGACGATGGCGAAGGATTCGGATACGGGCTTGGCGAGCTCATCTGGCGTGGCTTCGAGGCGTCCACCAAAGGGAAGGCGATCAAGATCTCGAGCCATGATCTTGCAGCTTCCTCCTCTAGTTACGACCCTGCGAACGCATTTGCAAAGAGCGTTGCGGACGTGCGGGTGGAGAGGCTGATCGTCGTGGGCGTGAACAAGCGGCCTTCGGAGGTGGTCCTCGAGGGCTCAGGTAAGAAGCTGGAGTGGACTTATGAGCCGAGTGGGAAAGGCGTCGCGGGTGTAGTTGTGGTCAAGGATCCGGCCGTTGCGATTACGAGCGACTGGGCTGTTGCGATCAAGTTTTGAGGAGGTCCCTCTGAGCTAGTTGTGTACACAATCGAGTTCGTCCGAATCTCATCTACAGACTATAGAAGAACTCTCCGAGTTGTGGAGCGATGCGGTTTCGTATACCATCTCTGATATTTAATATACCGTACCTCGACTCGAACTTGGCCTCAACCTTGGACAACGTTGGCAGTTCGAACAGGGACCTCGACCCAAATCGATCCTTCCAACTAGTCAGAATTCCGCTCTGAATCCCACTGATAATCGCCGCACCATCGTGATCTTCACATAACGATACGCCGGCTGATCTAGTGAATCATACAGTGTAATGGTGGAGTCTGATCGCAATCTGATCGGCTCCGTTTCGGAAACGCGCCAGCCTCGAGTCGAATTCAACCCCGGACTCAGGCGATAAAAGGTCAGCGAAAGCAAAGTGTTTAGATCAACAGGCCCAACACCCCGCTTTCAAGTTCTCAAATGACGACCTTGCGTCCTGCACCACAACCAGTTCCATGGGAGCTTCAATCTAGTAAGACAGATGGTACCACTGTGTACAGGAGGTTTGACCCATCCTACTTGATCCTCTGATCCGCATTACTAAGTGATTGTACAGACCACTCGTTGGGTCTGAGTTATACGTACACAGGTTCAGCAAAATCACCGATGGGTAACTTTACTGTTCACTGGCAAGGCTACGCAGTCCCGTAACATGAACTGACATCTTTGCTAGCGGTTTCGACGTCTGCGTAGGCGCCCAATTCTCATCAGCGCTCCCCAAAGCCGAGGTTCATGCACGCGCCCGCCGCGCCGTTGAAAGACTTCGGTATTTGCTGTACACCCCCACATTCATTCACAGCCTAACGAGTCTTTGCGCACAGTTTTGATTGTCCCCTCATTGCCGCGAGCATCACCGACAACTTCGAATGGGTGTACACCCCTGTCCGATCCGATGCCGATCGCGAGGAATGGCTCAATGCAGCATTTGTCTTCGAGGATAGAGGAGACGCACTCGACGTAACTGCCTTCATTGACTCTCTCACAGAGAGTGCTCTCCCTTATCAAGTTGGCGGGAAGCTTGAGTCAGTTATCTTCCGCTGCTTCCTCGTTGCGGGGTCCTCGTCGACCTTTGGTCTCGCCTTGCACGGACTGCACGCACTGATGGACGGATGGCCAAGTCTGAACGTGCTCTCACATTTATTTGGGTGGATGTCTGGCGATGTCCCGTTGGACGTTCCGGAATGGGGAATGGAGTGGAAAAACCTCCCTGAAGACATTATCACTGCGACTGGCGGGCCGTGTCCCACTTGGGACACCGACAGCCCGAGACTTTTTGATGCAATGCTGGCAGACATGGCAAGAGATAGCGTATGCTTCAATCATCTTATTCAATTCTCTTTTCTGACTCGCTTCCAATCCTAGATTCGCTTGACCCCCGGCCCAGAACCCAAAAATCCCGAGGTTACTTGTCCGGGTGATGGATTCAGGATCAGATACAAACTCAGTGAGGCAGAATCACGAACGATTGTCGCTGTCGCGAAAAAGAATGGATGTACTGTCCTGAATCTATTGGATGCTGCCCACGGCCTTGCACTCGCTACCTACAACCCACCCGACCCCACGAAAGAAGTGGACTTGATTGCTGATAAAGTGTGAGCGCACAGTTATCGTCCCTTGCTACGGTCACTAACAGAACCCCGGATTCAGTATGTCCTTGGAGCCCCAGCTTCCTAAGACGTACTTTGCGTCTTGTTTATCCACCCTGCCTATTTGTGTCAGAATGACGGACATTTTGAAGCACGAGTCCGAGGTGGAACGTCTCATATTGACTATGAAGGCAGTAAAGGAACGAGCCGACCTCCATTCAAGTAATCCCGCCATTTATCATTTGCTCGCCGCAATTCAAATTACGCCACTGCCTGATTACGATGGCGGGAACAGGACAACGCTTTCGAACCTTGCGATTATCGAGAAGAGACTGGCGCGTTCTTGGGGGCGTGTTTCGGAAGGAGAAACCTTGTTGGAGGTCGATGAGTTTTACTTGACGAACCGGATGACGGTTACCGCGTTGTACGTAGCCGTGGACTCTCCTGTTTGACTCGTACTGATGTGCATCGCAGAGCGATCCATACTTGGACGTTCCGAGACCGGCTATGTGTCCAAATTCAGGTATGTGATCCATTTCCACTGCGAGGAAGCATTCCAAAACGTGTTTGGGTAGTCCTTTAGCGCGTGGAAGGATGCAGATGGCACAGACACTTTCGTACGGAAGTTCCTGGACGAGGTTATGAGGCAGATTCGGCTGTTGACATAGTTTGATGTAGTTGGGGACATCAGATGCTGACTCGCGAGTCGCGATGAACATCATGGAAAAGTTATCAAAGAGGATGTACTATACCTCACATACAATGATGGTCATGTCATGTAGTCCCGCCATCCACTTTTGTTTGCTTCCTCCTCCTGAGATGTACACGCCTGGGGGTGACCGTGTGTGGTATTACCTGTGATGGGACTCGTCCCGTCCCATGGACAAGATCAACAATTGAACCTGCCCCGGGTGACCCTCCGAGTCCAGGAACTTGCTGAAGACGGTATCTTCTCCCTCGACATCCCTGTAAGCACTGAATTGCTGTGCAAGCATGTCTTGAAGTCATTCTCTATGGTGAAGACTCACACCGTACCTGAATCTGAAGGCATAGCCTATCTCTGAACGTCCGCGTGGATTGCTACTTAGCTCTAGCATCAACTTTTCAGCACCAATTTGTAAACAAAAACTCAGACACGCAATGATGATTCCCTTGATTCAAGTTGAAACTCGTCGATCTCGAATAAAGCCTCTCCCTCGCGGTAGTATGTCCCCAGGAGTTGGCCAGCCTCTTCTCGATGATGGCAAGTTTCGTGCCAATTCTATACGCAGAGACTAATGCTAAGCGCTAATGTCTTGTGGTGTTAGAGGTGGCGTGGCGGTGCACACGCTCTGTGGCATTCAATGCGTACCAGCATGAACACTACCGTCCTCGTCGTCCTATTCTCTAGCGAATCTTCGCCCGACTCGCGGCGGGAGCGACGCTGCTGGGACGGGTTGTTGCAAAAATGATCCAAGTAGGACTTCAGTGGTCTCAACTTGGAGGCCGTTCCTTCTTGCACAATATCGCAATAATAAGTACACTCTCAGCTTCATGATATCGACGGCATTGAATTTCACCCACATCATCCGAAGGTACTCTACGATGAAAGACCACTCTTCGACTACAGGTGAAAGTTCTCTCCGCTTGTGGTGTACGCACCGACGTAGCGAGACGAAGAAGGCGCGGAGATGAAAAGGGCATGGAGACGAGAAGGCGCGGAAACGAAGGGGGGGCAGAGGCGAAAAGGGCAGTGAGTCCTGGCACTGGTAAGTTGACTGGCCCTTCGAGTTCCCTTGTGTCAATGAACTTCAAGTTGGGGTCAAATGATGAACAGGCACGGTGCATGACCATGCATCACGAGCCAGTCACATTCTAGAAAAGCAAACGTCGCACTCGTCGTCACTGAATCACTGATCTTCGGACGACAAAACTGGCGACTGCACCAACCAGCGACCATCGATCATCCCCGATATGTATAGAACGTTACGTGGGTTGATTTAGCAATGGATTTCAGGGAACCCATCGAGTAAGAGATAACATCAATCTTGCGCAGCAATGAACTTCTGACACTGACTCGCTAAGCTAGCCGCTTCGAACTTGGTATAAGGTTCCTGATCAGGGTTAGTCTCCCAAACCCAGACTCTCGATGAGCAGAAGACAGTCGTTCTTGCTCTATCGATAGATCAGGGTGGTGACTGAGAGCATACGGATCAGTTCGCTTCCCATTGGGCAGCTTTCCGTGCCAGTGGGCTTCAGTAAAATGAGCCAACGCAGTATCAGCGCATTCCGATAGATCTTTCGAACAGCCCTCAACCCCGGCTGGCTTCCTCCTTCTAGCTGAACGGTCTAATCATTGGCCATCTTTGGAACACGGACGGGATTGTGTGATACTGTATTTGGGATTCGAGTCGTCTTCCAGCAGTAAGTACTATGTATTTTGCGCTATGCGGATACTAACCCAAAGGCGGAGTTGGCTGGACAGACCACCTTGGGATGGCTTCCTGGAGAACTTACGTGTGCTCTTGAATCGTGACACGGTATGTGCGAGCGATTCGGAAGCAACTGCGCGTCGGATTCCGGCATTGGGACACGATACTAAAAAGCGGTTCAAAATCGTGGTTCGACAAGCCAACTTGATCCCTTGCTTTCACAATGACGATCTCACTTCCTGCACCACAACCAGCTCCCTGGGTTCTCCAGTCTGATACATCTGCGTACACGAGGTGGGTCGCGTCTTGACTGATCCTCCAATCTCCTCTCACTCGATCATGCCCACCGCAGACCACTTCTTGGTTCTGAGCTATTCCTGCAAGGATTCAGCAAAATGACCAATGGGTAACATAGTCTTTGAGCTCATGGGATCCCCCGCACGTGGTGACATTTATTCTGTAGGTTTCTCGAGATCTCTCTCGGACTCCAGTTCTCCTCCACTCTGCCCAAAGCAGAGGTTCATGCGCGTGCCCGCCGCGCCCTCGAAAGACTCCGGTAACTTACTTGCTGTCTATCCAATAACTGAGCTGACTCTCAGTCTTCTTCAAGCTTTGACTGTCCCTTGATCGCCGCGAATATCACTGACAGTTATCAATGGGTATACACCCCTGTTCGGTCTGATGCCGATCGCGAGGAATGGCTCAATGCCGCCTTTGTCTTCGAGGACAAAGGAGACGCACTCGATGTAACTGCCTTCATCGACTCTCTCACAGAAAATGGTCTCCCCTATCAAGTCGGCGGGAAGCTTGGGTCAGTTATCTTCCGCTGCTTCCTCGTTGCGGGGCCTTCCTCGACCTTTGGTCTCGTATTCCATGGCCCGCACGCACTGATGGACGGATGGCCAAGTCTGAACGTGCTCTCACGTTTGTTCGGGTGGATATCTGGCGACGTCCCGTTGGACGTTCCGGAGTGGGGAATGGAGTGGAAGAACCTTCCTGAAGATATCATCACTGCGACTGGTGGGCCGTCTCCCACATGGGAGACTGACAACACGAAACTTTTTGGTGAAATTCTAGCAGATAGGGCAAGAGATAGCGTATGTGGCATTTCTGTCTGTAACTTCATTTCCTCTTTCCTGATCAGTTGCCTCTCTAGATCTGCTTGACCCCCAGCGCAGACCCTGACATTTCCAAAATTCAGGCGACCCCTCCGGCAGATGCCTTCAGAATCAGATACAAATTCACCGAGTCTGAGTCCCGAGCGATCGTTGATGTTGCGAAACAGAACGGATGCAGTGTTTCCCACTTGTTGGAAGCTGCTCACTGTCTTGCGCTCGCTGCATGCAACCCTCCCGACCCTACAAAAGAGGTAGATTTCGCTGCTGACATGACTGTGTGAGTCTGCAAGGTTACCTGTGATGCTCCTCAACTCATCCCTTATCCCTCGTTCCAGCTTCTCATTGGAGCCCCACCTTCCGAAAACCTATTTCTCCTCTTGTCTGACCTTTTTACCGATTCGCCTCAGAGTGACAGACATTCTGAAGAATCCGTCCGAGGTGGAACGTCTCAAGTTGGCGATGGCGGGGCTAAAGGAACGTTTCGATTATCACCGGAGCAACCCTGCCGTCATTCACTCGGTGGCCGCGCAAGCAGTCACTCCCCTTCCAGAGCACGCACCTGGGTTCCGAACGGTTGCTACGAACCTTGGGGTCATCGAACAGAGGCTGGCGAACTCATGGGGACGTGAGGCGACTTTGTTTGAGATCGATGAGTTCTATTTGGTGAATCGGATGACTATCCCGGCATCGTGCGTGGTTCTGATCTCGAGCTTTCGTTTGATTTGTACTGACGTTAATATCAGGCAGATCCACGCTTGGACGTTCAGAGACAGGCTTTGCCTACAAGTTCAGGTACGTCGTAAGTTTCTATGATGAACAACCATACCAAGCCATGTTTGTGCAGTCATTCGGTGCTTACAGGGATGCCGAGGGCAAAGATACTATCATCCGCAAGTTCCTGGATGAGGTCATGAGGCAGGTTCGATTGTTGATTTAGCCAGACGGGACTGGGAACATCAGGTGCTATGTACAAGGCATGGCCGAAAGCTATCGTGACTTGGAGTTTGAATTCGCGGAATTGGACACAATGTACATTACTGTCTCTTGTCGTATGCTTTGCTTTGCTTCGTCCTACTCAGATGGACACACCCCAAAGTCAACTTCGACCATGGGGCTCGAAAAACTCGGCAGGATCGATGAAAGCCGTCGCCCCTATACCGCTCGGGACTTTCGTACTTGTGATCGCCCACCCAGACCAAGCCCTTTCAGCGAGGTCAACAAGACTGCTACCCTTGAACTGTGGAGAATCGGCATGCACAAGAGTGAGGTCGATCACAGGGAGTGTGTGCGAGTCATCTTTGATGCTGCGTTCGAATGCCCGCGCTCTTCGCTCCAGCATCAGAGTCGTCGCGACGTTCGGGGAGATCTTCAAGCTCCGCAACCGTTCCATGTGCACGATGACAGAGTCAAGGGCATGCTCCCGAGCGCCAAACTCCTCGGGAATAATCTCATCTGCTTCAAAGTCGTGCTCTCCCTCCTCTACTCGAAGTATACCTCCCCAAATTTGTAAGACGACGAGAGATTTGGAGACGGATTTCAAGGCGGATTGGAGGGTCTTGTGACTTGGACCAGTGACACCGACTAGTGCAAGGTGCTCGAGCGTGGGCAACGACTGCTGTGTCGACGAGCTGACTAGATATCTGAGTTGGGCATCAGGGATGTAACAAGCAGAGACCATGATCTCCGTAAGGGCGCATCGAGGTGGGGACTTTGGGGCGCCGGTGCTCCCCGCGAAATCAAAAACACGCAAGCTATTCGCAATGAATAGCCGCTTCAGGGAAGGGCATGCGATTAAACAGTGGAGGATTTGGTCCATTGGGAGCTGGTATCCTGCATGGAGGACCTCGAGGTGTGTTAACCCACCGACGGCGTCACAAAGGTCGGTCGTCGAAAGGGTTCGACCAAGGGACAATGTTTGAACATTCTTGACTGCGCGGAATAGAGATAGAAGGGCAGAACGCCAGTGCGAGGCATGTAAATCCATCGCCGGTCGTAGCAACTCCTGGGTGAGCTGAAACCCTGGACCCAGAGGCCAAGGGACACCAGCCAAATGGAAACCGTTTTTCATATCGGCCGTGAAATAGTCCGTGGAGAGATATTTGATGGAAAGACCGAGATCGGGGCGCATAGCGAGTGCGTTCACAAAGCTGAAAAGCTCGGGGGGAGATTTCCGTTGGTTCCAGGACCGAAAGTCAAAGAACAGCAGGTCTAATGCATACCTCCATTCGCGGCAAACGAGTGCAGAGGACAAAATGTCCCTTCGCCAGCTACGATACTCTGGATTCAAGAGACACTCGAAAACGGATCGTAAGACGTCGATTGGAAGAAAAATAGCTCTGCGGTCGTGTGCGGGAACGTCTGGAATGAGGCGCACGACACGACCAATGATTGCAGGACCTGGGGAGAGTGGTGGGCGGAAAACGTCGCGGAATAGTATTGACGTAGTCAACGCTCGAGAAGAGGTGAACGAGACAGATATACTCTGCGTGTCGTCCATCAATGGGTGATCAAATGCGAAGAATTTGTGGAGGGACGTTGTTTGTGATTCTTCAAGTTCTCCATCTCCGAACACAAGGTGGTTGACGACGGTGGATGGTACATAAAACTTGGGCCTTCTGGGGGTGCTGTCTGACAGTCGCGGAGTCGCCGTGTATTGATGTATTTCAAAGACTGCATGGTAACTGGGTAAATAGGACGAGTTTTGTTCAGAGTGGTGCGAGGAAACGCGATTGACGACGGATGAAGATGATAACTTTGGCTTGATTTGCTGAACCACACGGTGAGCTACACTAGCACTAATCTTGAAAGCGACGTACCCATGCTTCCCGTACGTTCTCTGCGATAGCACTCTCACAACAGAGGGTTATTCGGACACTCGAGAATTGGCGTTGAGCTCCAGAGTCGAGAAGCACGCAAAGCACTGTTTCCGCCAAATTTGTCTGCCCTTCGTAGAGTCCATCAACCTCCCAACCGTACTCGCTTGCCAAGCATCCAGATCGAAGGAATATGCCGGGGCGCTGGCTGTGCTGGCTATCGCACTGACACATGGATGTTGGTTGAGGCTACCTTGTCGAGGGCAAGTTGACGGAATCCGCGCAGCCCTTTCGACGGGAACGAAATTTACCAGACCGGAGTAAGGCTGGTCACCAGACTAACTCTAATAGTCCTCGGGCCTCCTCAGCCCTCACATTGTCACCCGTGCAAACTTTACACCGTTTGCACGGGTACGCGGCAAGTACGCGGTGCTTAGTCTCCTACCAATGTACCACATAACAGTCGACGCGGTGCTTATTGCAACAACATTCAATGCAACTGTAAGGAACGACAATAACTGTGGATTTCCTATTCCTCAGCTTAGATTCTGTCAAACACAAATGTAACACCAGGTATCGCTGTCACGCATGTTATCACAACAGGAATTATATTCTGCACGACAACGAATATGCAGCAACTTTGTACTATGTTGCGTATAGATGTTGCGTTACAAGAGCGGCTGGTGATGTCGAGTCAAAACAGTGTTCATGAGTGCAACGATGTATGCTTACTTTTGTGCTTGATGGTTCACTAGCAGGGCCCTGGTTTTCTGTACCACGCAACAGTCCTGTGTTGAGGAGACCATAAGGCGATCCGATACCAGTGCCTAGCAGTCCGTAGTTACCCAACAGACCAGGATTTGGGGGGACAACGGAGGTAGGTGCCTTGGTGTCGACGGGAAGGGAGATAGGCATAGAGGATGCCATGAGGCCCAGTCAAAACGAGCAAGTGGTTGGTATCGGGAGGACTCGGGTCTCAGTTTTTCTTCGCTGGTCTCGGCTGATCAGGTCGATTTCGGTGTCGGATCGACTGGCCTCATGTTGGCTAGACTCGACCAACTCTCCCCAACTGACCCGCTATCACGCCAGCTCAAAAATCTCGGCTGATTAGGGTACAAATCAATACATTCGGATACACGAAACTAGCACTACAACCATGGTAGTATACTGACAATACAGCACTCATTATGGAGCTACAACGCAACGAGAACAGGCAAAGAATTTCCGAGGAGTAAGAGCAGCAACTTGAAGACACAGCAGCCCAGAGGAGGAACAAGAAAATGACGACGAGAAAGGCGAGGCACCCGGAGGCGGTGGAGAACAGTCGGAGCAAATCGCGAGTATGATCGGCGGTCGTGAGCAAATCGCGAGTGTGATCGGCGGCGGTCGTGAGCAAACATCATTTAGGTAGCCTCTGAGTCAACCTGGCTAGGCCCCGCAACTGACTGCGAGGTCGAGTTTGCTTTGACCTACTTGTATGTCAGGAAAAAAATATGATCGAAGCAAGTGGAAAGTGTACCTTCTTGACAAGTAGTTCCTGCTCCTTCCAATATTGCACGTCTTGAGCAGAGAGGGACTCATAATACTTGTCGAATTCGCCGCTGGAGACGAAGCGGCCCTTGCCCTTCTTCGGGTCGTTCTTGTAGTCGATCGCGCAAAGACTCCTACAAACATGTTAGCGGTATGATAATAGGAAAGACGGATTGGATTGTTTACTTAGCGCTGCCGTTTTTCGACAAACGAAGCTGTGCATTCGGGTTGCCGTTGCGTCTCTTGCCGCTGTCCGACACGGTCTCCCCATTCACCGGGCCACCTTTTTGCAGTTTTGTAGTAGCGGGCATTGGCATCCAGTCTGCGTTTACTGCGTTGGGAATGGGGGACACGGCAGCTTTGGAGAGGGATTCCAAAGTAGATGTTGCAGAACCTTGAAGAGGACGGACATGCTGTGGTTGTGCAAAGAGTATGTCACCTTCGAGTTCGAGACCGTCCGAGTCGTCAAATGGATCTACTTCATCGGCCGCGGCGCCGGTTGTGGCTGCGGTCGTCGTCGTGTTTTCCTTCCCCTTCCCAGGACTTTTCTGCACTGTAAGGACGTCCTTGATCTAGTAATCATAGCCGATCAGTTGATAGTACATTTATACTACTAGAGACTCGGATCTGATTGACGAACCTTAATGCCACTATACCTTGTTTTATCCGGTGGTGATGCAGAAATTGGAGGAGTCGGGCGTTGCTCGTTTGAGTTGGTAGGTGTACCAGCAGTGTTCTCAGTGCGGCTCCGTTTGAACACTCCAGGAGTGAAATTCTGGGATAGCGGTCGTTTTACGGATGGTTCAGGTGTAGCAGACATGCTCCGAGCTTCGGATTTGATACGTGTGACGGCGGCAGCTTCAACTTTAATATTAGAGTTCGCCTCGACCTTCGGCTTTCCTTCCCATTGAGAGAACGTCTTGATAGCGAAATCTTTCGCTTTCCAATCGTATTGGCACAGACGGAAGTGGATATACTTCGCTCGCAGAGAGCGGTAAATGAAATCGGATGCGACTGAATTGGCTTTCGTCCAGGTGATAGGGCAGTAACCGAAGTCCTTGAGCGTTTGAAATGCTTCGCGTGTTCGCTGGCGCATGTCCGCGATGACAAACGGG
The DNA here is from genome assembly GCA_038093975.1 of Chalciporus piperatus. Taxonomy (NCBI): domain Eukaryota; kingdom Fungi; phylum Basidiomycota; class Agaricomycetes; order Boletales; family Boletaceae; genus Chalciporus; species Chalciporus piperatus. The sequence goes on along the minus strand of JBBPTG010000237.1, from coordinate 3,788 downwards.
TCACAGAGGACGCCGTTCTCATCAACGAGGTATGCAAGTGTCGCCTTGGTGTCATCTTTTGGACTTTCGAGGACACCGTGATTTTGCCTTTTAAACGCTTTCCAGTCGTTTTCATAGAAGAAGAGTTGCTTCATGTCTTTGATGCTTTTGAGTCCAATCGGCGGATAGTGGTCGTCGGACAAGCAAAGCGCTAACACAGGATCCGTGGCCGCCGAACATTTACTGAGCTTGTCTAACACTTTCTCGTACATCTCACTTTAAATCCCATTACTAGCTGTAGCATTGTTTGACCGGTACTAGGTTACTTACTTCATGGCATTCTTTTCCCCTTCCAGTTGCTGAGTCGAGGACTTGAATGCGACTAACTGTTGTTGTGTGGTGAACAGTTCGTCGCAAAGCTTGCCAATCTGTTCGTGCATAGTCGCGTTTTCGTTTGAGAGCATCGAGAGATGGTCAGGGCCGCTATGAGAGCCAGAAGATTGGCTGTATGCGTGGGATTGATGGCTATATGCGCTACTGATCCGAATGTGGTCGTTTTCATGCAGCGAGGCACTACCAAGTAAATCCTGGAAAGATGGTCCGACAAACTTCGAGAACTCAAGCAGTTCATTTTACTTACGGAAAAGCTTGTAGTAGTACGATGACGGAATTGTGAGTCCGCATGCGAGTTTTGATCATCGTTTGGCATAGGTAAACACGGACTTGCTATAAGGGGGGATTGGGTGAATGACTCGGAAAAGTCTACTGTTGGGACATCTTCAGGCATAGTATTGAGAGTAACAAAGTCAAGGGACAAGTAGGAAGGCTTGTATTCTTGTTGTTGTTGTAGGGCTCGAGGGCGGCAGAGGCAAGGAGGTCAGCGTTGCAAACATAAGCAAAATTTGATCACCGTCATGGTAGTCCGAGTCCTAGTTTCTACAATAACAACAACATGGATTCTGTCGTCGACAACAACCACAACACCTCCATCCTCGGGAATGCAATCATGATGGAAGTAGAAGAGCTCCACCCTGCCTGGACAACATATGCAGTTGATTTTCACGTTAATCGTCCTGGAACCTTGGTACATTTACGAAGCTCTGGGGCGCTGACACCTGTCATATATGCTCTAACATTTTATCACAGCGTCTCCTTGTACATCAGCAACACTGCAAAAAGTCTGAAGTTACTGGAATGACTGGATCAGTTAAACCAGTACACCAGTTGCTCAGTTGCCCAGTCATTCAGTCAGCCAGTCATTTCAGTAATCTCATTGGTTCATTAGCCCAGTCACTTCAGTAGTCTCAGTAGCTCAGTAGCCCAGTGTTCCAGTCATCCAGTTATCTCAGTAGCCTAGTAGCCCAGTGTCCCAGTCATGTAGTCATCTCAGCAGCCTAGTAGCCCAGTGCCCTAGCCATCCAGCAATCCAGTTGTCTCATTACTCCAGCCATCCAGTATTCCAGTATTCCAGTAATCTAGTCACTCAGTGGTCCAGTAATCCAGTAGTCTCAGTAGTCCAGTCATCCAGCCATTCAGTCATCCAGTCATTTCAGTAATCCAGTCACTCAGTGATCCAGTAATCTAGTCACTCCAGTCACTCCAGTCACACAAGTGACACCAGTAACCCAGTCACCAGTCACTCCCAGTCACCTCAGTAATCCAGCCACCCAGTAATCCAGTCACCCAGTCACCTCAGTAATCCAGTCACCCAGTCACCCAGTCCCTATTACTAGTTCACTATATCTTATGATTAATTCACACCTTATGACAGTTCAGAAAATGCGAAATATATTATGTCTAACTATTACATGTATTGTGGTACAATAGTTACAAGTTAATGAAGTGCCATGCAACACGAGCAGCTATGTACGAGGTGAGTAGGTGTGTTAGTCAACAAATAAACACGAACCTTTGAAGCCAGCGGGGCTGTTGAGCCCGCGCCGGCTTCGTTGTTTGAGCTTGAGGTGGTGAGAAGTGGTGGTAGCGGGCCGAGCAGTGCGAGCAGCTGTTTGTGGGGTGAGCAGGTGGCTTATCACTCACCTCGTGAAGCCGGCGGGGCTGTTGAGCCCACGCCGGCCGCGTTTTCGCGTTTTCGTCGTTTTCGTGTCGGGAGTGGTGTGGTAGGTGGTAGTGGGCCGCGCAGTGCGAGCGGCTGTTTGCGGGGTGAGCGGATGTGGTGGTGAGCGAGTTCTCACTCACCTCGTGAAGCCGGCGGGGCTGTTGAGCCCACGCCGGCCGCGTTTTCGCGTTTTCGTCGTTTTCGTGTCGAGAGTGGTGTGGTAGGTGGTAGTGGGCCGAGCAGTGCAAGCGGCTGTTTGCGGGGTGAGCAGGTGGCTTATCACTCACCTCGTGAAGCCGGCGGGGCTGTTGAGCCCACGCCGGCCGCGTTTTCGCGTTTTCGTCGTTTTCGTGTCGAGAGTGAGGTGGTAGGTGGCAGCAGGCTGTTTGCGAGGTGAGCGGATATGGTGGTGAGCGAGTTTTCACTCACCTGGCGATGCCGGCGGGGCTTTTGAGCCCTCGCCGGCTGTTTTGTTGTTGTTGAGGTGTGGTGTAGTGGTGAGAGAGAGTCGAAGAGGTGGCGCGGCAAATTCAACATGGTCACGTGACTTTTTCGCGCGGATTTTGTGTCAAGTCCGAGCATTAGGGAAATGTGGCTACACTTTATTAGGATCTCCTACACTAGATAGCTACCATATTTTTTGTACACTTGTGTATGCTTTTTTGTACACTTTCAATAGGTTTGATCTCCACATACTTTGCTACACTTGTAACTACACACTTACTGCGCTTTTTTGTACACTTTTGCTACACTCTAACCTAATACACTTTCCCACACTTGTAACTACACATTTACTACGCTTTTTTGTACACTTTTGTTACACTCAATCTAGCTACACTTTCCTACACATTTGATTCAAGTTTTACTACGCTTTTTTGTTACACTTTGCTACACTCAATCACTACACTTGTAACTACACTTTTAGTACACTTTTTTGTCCACTTTAGCTACACTCTATCACTACACACTTTCCCACACATTTCACTACACTTTTACTACGCTTTTTTGTACACTTTTGCTACACTCAATCTAGCTACACTTTCCCACACTCTTGACTACACTTTTACTACGCTTTTTTGTACACTTTGCTCACTCAATCTAGCTATACTTTCCCACACTTGTAACTACACTTTTACTACGCTTTTTTGTACACTTCACTACACTCAATCCTAATACCCTTTCCCACATTGTTAACTACACTTTTAGTACACATTTTTGTGGACTTTAGCTATAATCCATCCTATGAATGATTATAAAATGTCACTAATTAGAATGACTCTATTAGATGACTGAGTAGTACTGGAGTGATTGGGTGAGCTGAGGGCTGGGTAACTGGATAACTGGTATGACTGGTGTGACTGAAGTGACTGGTTTACTGGACCACAGGATGACTGGATTACTGGAGTGACTGGATTACTGAGGTGACTGGTTTACTGGAGTGACTTGTGTGACTTGTGTGACTTGTGTGACTGGAGTGACTGGATTACTGGACCACTGAGTGACTAGATTACTGGAATACTGGAATACTGGATGGCTGGAGTAATGAGACAACTGGATTGCTGGATGACTAGGGCACTGGGCTACTAGGCTGCTGAGATGACTACATGACTGGGAAACTGAGCTACTAGGCTACTGAGATGTCTGGATGACTGGAACACTGGGCTACTGAGCTACTGAGATTACTGAAGTGACTGGATGATTGGATGACTGGGCTGCTGGGTTACTGGAACTACTGGATGACTGGATGACT
>JBBPTG010000236.1:0-36996 GCA_038093975.1 Chalciporus piperatus | reverse complement strand
GTATGGGGGTGGGTAGGCGATAGGGAGTGACTTGTTTGTTAAGCGAATGGCGGTTTGGTATGGTTTCTGGCGAACTGTTGATAGTGAGGGTGATGGTGTCCGTGTTGTAGTTATGCACAGCTTTAAGTTGTTCGAGTAGGGGCTTTCCAATCAGTGCGCACCAGGATCCCCCACTAGGGAAGACCTCGAACGTGACTGTCGTACTCTTAGACCCCCACTCGAAGGTACCGGTCCACACTCCTAGCGACGGGACTAGTGAACCGTTTGCCATCCGTAGTATACGTGCTGAGGGACTCAGCTTGGTTAGGCGGCGTTCTACGCTTTTGTAGATGTTCGAGTCTACAGCGTTTATCATTGCACCGCTGTCAACGGTAGCGAGCAGGCGGACGTTTTCGCCCAAGGGACCTCGTAAGCTCGCCAGTGTCAGGAACGGACTGCTGACATGGGCCATGATTGGTTTGCCTGACGCGTCCAACGAATAAACGTCAGTGATAGTATTAGTAGTACTGGATGGGGTTACGTAGCTGGTTGATATAGACAGGTCGGGTTCGACATTAGGGCTGGAAAAGGAAGGTAAAGGAGGGTGGGGGAAGTTTGATGTAGCGACGGGAGCCGTATGGACATGTATGGTACTGTCGGCAGAGTGCAGTACGGTTTCACGGGCTATCCTTACTCTACCATCGTAGGTAGCCCTGATTCGTTTTCCGCCTCCCACTCTTCTGCCTGATAAACTTGGTCGTATTCGGCATCCCCAGCATGCCACTCTGGGCCTTGTGCAACGGCATAGACGGGGGTTGAACCCGCGAGTGCATGGGGTTGGGCTGAATAGACGTATTGCACTGGAGCGGGAGGGGGTCTTGGCGAGGCTCGCCGTAACATTCCCCCTACTAGTTGACGCCAGCGGGTTTCGAGGGCACGAACCGGGTCCGTTGAAGGACATGCGTTCCCCGTGTGGGGTGGGTCCGTGACGTACCCACATCCGTAACACTCTCCTGAGCCGATACTGGCTGTTCCCGGCTTGAGGGGGTATGGCCGTTCTAAGCTTGGGTAGGTCTGCCCGTGTGCCTGGTGCCAGGCTGCGATGTCAGCTTCGTACTGCCGTTTCCCCATCTCCGTGTTCGGGCGTTGTGGGATCATGTTTGCTCTTTCTAGGATTTGAGTACGAGTGAGGGGAGGCATTGGGGATGGGCTTCGGGCTTGGCGGAACCCTCCTGTGACGTTGGGAGTTGCTGCTGAATACGGGGGTAGTGTGGTAGGTTTGGGCGTGAAGGGGCTTGCGAAGTGTTGTGGTCGTTGTGCAGGGACCTGCGACACGCGCCACTGTTGCAAGGACGCGATAGCTTGGTCTCTAGCACGATTCTCCGATAGCTTCTGTTTCTCTACCCGAAGGCGTTCCTGCGGGATGGAACGTACCGCATCGACGAACTCGTCCCAGCTGTCGTATTCCTCGGTGAGTTGCTCTCGAAGGAGGCGGGGGGTGTGGAGGATGACATGGGCAATGAGGTGGCCCTCGTTATCGCCCATGGTGAGTGCTAGTTGTTGGATTTTTTCCGCCCAGATGTTTTGCCCGTGGTTCCCCGAGTTACCATCCTCTCGCCATTCACCTATGTCCTCCTCTTTGAGAACAATCTGCTGGATCCTCTCTCGCTGCTGTGCTCTTGTCCAGACGGGGCGCTTCCTCGGTGGCCACCTCTTCAGGAATGCACGCCTCAGTGACCCCATGTCATAGACTTCCTCGGTGGTTAGGTACGCGAACCATTCCGCTGCGATACTTTCCGGCGCTAGTTGGAGCTCGAAGCGCTCGATTTTGTCCCTGTCTGACCACGAGGCTGGGAGCCCTAGCTGGAATACTGCGAACCATTCCGCTGGTGGGTCCTTGTCCGAGTAGTCGCCTCTAAAGAGCGGGACCACTTTGGCGGACTCGTTGGCTGATGAACGCATGAAGGGTTGTTCTTGTCGTATGCGCGGTATCTGCGGGGTGTCGGGTTCAATCTTTCCCGTCGTACGTTGTAATGGATTAAAGGTAGGCAGGGGTGGGAGTGGGGGATTATCTCTGGTTGTATGCGTGACGTTGGGTGTTACTTTCTGCTTCACCGGCGTGGTGAAGTGTGCGGGTATTAGACGAAAGCGGTTTGTGCTGGTGGCTGGGGTAACGGTGCCTACGCTGCTGGTACGTCTACGTCTGGTTGCGTGTCCTGCCGTTGGTAGCACGGCGTGTGTTCTACGCGGGGTAAAAGAGATGAAGTTGTTGTTTTCCTCTCGTGACTCTGAGGAAAGCTGCGATGGTGATGAGATGCTATCGTCGTCTGACGTTTGCACTGTCCGTTGCCCGATGCCTTCGATGCCGCGTATTCTGGCTACGTCGTCTATGGAGATGCTGTGTGTGGTGCGCTTCCCACTCTCTTCACCAGATGGAGAGGCCAGGACTGCCGCCGACTCGATGTGCTGCAAGCCTGCAACCACTAGAACAGGCTGTGCGCTACGCAATCCTACGGGTTTGACACTCCGCTCGGCATCTCCCGCACGCTCTCTGCTGACTCCCGCTAGCCCCTGACTCTACACCGCCACAATACGCATTGAGCCTCAATGCATTGGCCCATCCCTACACATTGACACTGATTGCATCAGCCCATTCCTACACATTGACACTGATTGCATCAGCCCATTCCTACACATTGAGGCTCAACCCATCGGCCCATCCCAACACATTGACACTGATTGCATCGGCCCATTCCTACACATTGAGGCTCAATGCATTGGCCCATCCCTACGCATTGAGGCTCAACCCATCGGCCCATCCCTACACATTGACACTGATTGCATCGGCCCATTCCTACACATTGAGCCTCAATGCATCGGCCCATTCCTACGCATTGAGCCTCAATGCATCGGCCCATCCCTACACATTGAGGCTCAAGCCATCGGCCCATCCCCTACGCATTGAGCCTCAATGCATCGGCCCATCCCTACAGATAGACATCATTGCATCAGCCCATCCCTACCCATTGACACTCAATCTATCGGGCCATGCCTGCTGTAGGAGACATGATTCACTGGCCAATGCCCACCCCTAAACATTCCCTCCATTGGCCGCTCCCTACACATGGAGGGTTTACACATCGGCCTATCCCTATTCTCTATGGGCCGAACCCTGATGCAGGCAGGACTGGGTGATTAGCACCAGTCGGCCAGGTCCTACCTCATGGAACCTTTGTGTTGGCCATTCCCATTGCCAAGGCACAATGGCACATTGGCTGATCCCTACTCTACGTGTACATTCTATTACTAGCCGATCCCTAACCTAGGTGATCATACACCAGCGGCCAATCGTTAGCCGGCCAGTAGAGCACGGCCGAATTGGTGATCAGCTGGCCCTGGATCAGGGTACACATGGACTACGCTATGTGACCATTGAGCAGGGAGAGCTTGAGAAGCAAACACCTGGTGCAACAATCATACCCGTCATTCTGTCATCAGACAAGACCCAGCTAACGCTATTTCGCAACAAAACTGCATATCCAGTTTATCTCACAATTGGAAACCTCCCGAAGTCCATTCGACGCAAGCCGTCACGTCAAGGCCAGATTCTCCTTGCTTACCTCCCAACGACTCGCCTCACACACATATCTAACAAGTCCACCCGTCGTCGAACTCTAGCAAATCTGTTCCATGCGTGTCTTGAACATGTGGTCGCACCCCTCCATGAAGCCGGCGTCAATGGCGTGGACATCACGAGCGGTGACGGTGTGCGTCGCCGAGGGCACCCCATTCTTGCTTCCTACATTGGCGATTATCCTGAACAGTGCATGGTCACCGGCGCGTACACTGGAGACTGTCTGTTACGCTTGTACCGGGTAGGTCAAAGCGTAGACACAAAAGCCTAGTCAAAGACAAGGGTTTCAAGGTAGCCCAACGATGGGATGTCCACGTTAAGGCCTAGCGTCCGTTCAAGAGTGGGACGGTGACTCTCAGAGGGTTCAAGGAAGCGAGGAATGACCAAGCTAGATTGCGTAGGTCTAAGTTAAGGTTACAGGAGAAACTCGAGGGTTTATATAAGTAGAGAAACGAGTTAAGGGCAGGCATGGAACCGGTTGGAATGTGTAAGAACAAGCTATGACGAATAGGAATGAGTCATGCTTGGTAAGAGTACGAGTCAGCGATGACGAAGTATGGAATGTGAAAGAACATCGAAGAACATCCGCTGACTAAAGCAAGCAAGAAATAAGAGGCCTAGGCAGGACTCGAACCAGCGACTAGGACTTAGTACAAGGTAATGAGAAAGGAAAGAATGAATGATCGTAACACTGTCCAATTTGCGACTGTCCCCACGATGAGCTCGAAGATCATCCTTATGACGCACCTCTTCGGGATCTAGATGTGATCCTTGACACACTAGAACAATTGGGTTTACCATCGTATTCCGCGGCATGCCGCAATGTTAGAATCAAACCCTTACAGCGCCCGTTTTGGACGAGCCTTCCCTATGTCAATATTTTCCAGTCTATTACCCCAGATATTCTGCATCAGCTATACCAAGGAGTTGTCAAGCATCTCGTTTCATGGCTCACAACAATTTGTGGTGCTATAGAAATAGATGCACGGGTCCGTCGTTTTCCCCCAAACCATAGCATCAGAATTTTCCAGAAAGGAATTACGAATCTTACTCGAGTCAGCGGCACAGAACACAAACAAATCGCAGCTCTTCTGCTCGGATTGATCAGCAATATCATTCATCTCCCTCATGGCATCTCACCAATCCCGCTAATAACGGCCACACGTGCGATTCTTGACTTTCTGTATCTCGCCCAATATACGATTCACAACAGCACCACTCTGCAAAAGCTCCAAAGTGCCCTAGATGATTTTCACGACAACGCCTTCGTTTTCATCGACCTCGGTGTTCGCAATCACTTCAATATCCCAAAACTTCATTCTCTACAACACTACGTACGGTCTATCAAACTATTTGGCACAGCCGACAACTTCAATACCGAAGCAACTGAACGTCTCCACATTGACTTCGCAAAAGACGCGTACAAAGCGACGAACCACAAGAACGAGTTTCTACAAATGACGACGTGGCTGGAGAGGAAGGAAAAGATTATTCGGCATTCCAACTTCATGACCTGGCAGTCACAGCATGCAACTCGTACTCCCTCCCAGGTTTCCGCTCGACGAGAACTCCATTGGCGCCCTCCGAGCATGGCCAGACCTCTTCAGCTGAGAATGACCATCCACCCATCTCGAAACTCGGTCTCCCTTGACGACATCGTCTCTCCACTTCATTACAATGCGCGATCCTTTCTCCCAGCGCTCACCCGCTTCGTCGCACTGTTCAACAATCCTACAATCTCCCAGCGGCGACAACTCGATGAACACGCACGGTCGGTGCACCTACCCTTCACATCTCTCCCGGTATTCCATCGAATCAAATTCTGGAATGAAGAGCTGCACGGAAACGATACCATTGATTCGATTCATGTCCAACCACCTGCTTACAACAATGCAGGTGTGGTCATCAGTCCCGCGCGCTTTGATACGGCGCTGATCAATGTTCGGAATGTCACATCCGAGCCACAATCTAAACGGCTACAGGGTAGGTCTTTTCTGTTGTCGCGGATTCGCTGTGACTCAAACCAATTGGGAAAACATCTAGACTTTCGTGTAGGTCGTGTGAAGCTCGTTTTTGCCATACCACCGAGGACAACGGACCTTCTCTTTCGAAGAGAGAGACAGCCACCCAAGCACCTTGCCTATGTGGAGTGGTTTACCAGATTCACCCCATCACCAGAACCGGCAACGAAGTTGTACCGGGTCCACAAAGCACTTCGAAACGGCGAATGTCTAGCATCCGTCGTGCCCATCGAACTCATCAGCCGCAGCGTGCACCTATTGCCCAAATGGGGAGGGAATGTCCCGCTAGACTGGACGAGCGAGAATGTCATCGATACCTGTCCCTCTTTTCTTGTTAATGCATTCAAGGATATGTCTACGTACTTCAATGTATACTAGTCTATTTGAACATAGTTATATTTTCAACAAAATCTCTCAATTAATGGGATTTTCAATAAATATAAGATAATGCAGTTAATGTTGATCTCGTGCCCATCCGGAATGCCCATTGATTTGAAGATAATAGTAGATAATCTGTATAAAATGTTGAAAATGAAGGTATTAGTTGAAAATGTTCGAAAATATGTGATATTCTATTCAATTATCAGGGAGAGGTTTTTCCTGATGTCTCCCATTCGCAAGCGCCAAGCGATGGCATGTGCACTGAAGGTAGAGAAGGATCTTTCGGACGAGCAGATGTCATCTTTGATTGAGGTTTTTGAGGCTGACGTCGCAGCAGCTGATACCTACATGATGATTCAGGGTTCGGAGGCGGAGGGATTGCGACGTGTCTGGATTCAGCGAAAGATTGTACAGAGGGATGGTACTAGTACTGGTCCCACTATTTAGTACAATCCCTTGAATGTAACTACTCCAAACCAGCCCCATTCCTTGCTATATGGTCCAGATAATCCTCCCACATTGTCTGAGCAAGATCATCTCTGAAATTGCCTGCCTGCTCTTTTTCTGTACGGGTCGCGGGTCCCTCTGCCAATACTTCCCTCGGTGTACCTGGGTTCATGTCAACATTTTCTGGAACATCGCGAAACTCCTGAATCTCCGTAGGATCATGAACCCGAATAAAATTGTGAATTGCGGCAAGAGCAGGGGGGATATCCGAGCTTGCTTGGCCATGCTGAATTCTGGTGCATGAATAAGAATTCGAAAATGTCGCTTGAGGATCCCAAAGATACGTTCAACGGCATTTCTAGCAGATGTGTGTCGCAAATTGTATAGCTCCTGTGGTGTCTGAGGGCTTTGATGGCCTGGGTTAAATGGATGTATATCTAAATGAAAAAATTGCTCACCGTACTTGGGCCCGACCCCACTCTGCCAAATGGTATCGAGTGTTGCGATACGGCACCAGAAGTGCATTGCAAATGCCAAATCCAGCATCAGCAAGATAATATTTGCCAGGAGGGATAAACAAATCGGAGAGATGTGCGTCCTGATACATGCTGGCATCAGATGCACAGCCATCCCATCCACTGAGAATGTATTGAAAGCGAAGGTCGAATGAGCAGCATGCCAGGCAATTTTGAGTAATACCTCCTTTGCGATCCCGAGCCAAATGACGCTCTGACGCAGAGAGACAACAGTTGATATGTGTCCCATCCATAGCACCCAGAGCATCTCGAAAGTAGGGGAAGAACTTTGGATTGCAACGAATGTCGAGGGGAGTTGGAGCGTCGTCAGGGGGGAGAAAAACATATCTAGGATAGAAGGGTGGAGAGGATACAGCGACCAAAATTTTCTTGAAATATCTAGACAAGAGTATTTAGCAAAAATATTATAAATAAATGGAGATATACTTTGTGATCGTGGTTGGGGAGTGCTGAAAGCGCTCTCCAACATGGTGACTAGATAATCCAGTGACTGACATGTACAAGAAAATAGCAACTTGCTCTTCCAGAGTGATATAACGCGAGTTGGCAAAACCTATCTCACGCAACTCTTGAACAAGCTGCTGAAAAACATGCTTCCGCATCCCGAGTTCACATTTGATCCGATCCGGATGACCATCGAGAAGTTCTTGTTAGTGATGGACGGGCCTGGCTTGGCCTGAAAGCCAGGGCTTGGGCCTGGCTTTAGAGAGCTTGGGCCTACTAAAATGTCAGGCCAGGCCCTAGCAGTGGGCTAGGGCCTGGCCTGGCCTGGCCTGGGCCTAGGCCAGGGCCTGGGTGTAGTATTTCAAAGTCCAATCTAATTCAATTTTTTTGCTTTTTAAATATGGCAGCTGGACCACACTGGTGATCACAAAACTGAACTGGACCATCAAACACATCACATTGCAAGTATTTCATGGCTGGTTCTTTAAAATACCACATAATCCCATGGAAATAATGCTTTGAACATGTAGGTCAGGTTGCAGTGGCCTTGGCTTTCAATTGATCCCTGGGCCGTGAGAATTGGCTCATATTGTCATGAGATATGATTATTTCTGTGTAGAACATTAGTTTATATGTGATTTAATACATTATGCTTGAGTTGCCACTGGGAAATCACGTGAATGCTCTTCTTGCTTTGTATTGTATCAGTGTCACATCATAAGTGCCATGTCATTGTGGATCTCACACTTCATCACTGTCGTCGTCACTCACTCTTCTTTCTCTCTGTCACTCACATAGATGTTCATCATGGCACTTGCAATATTCACAGCCCTGTCAGGGTCCGCAATGGACGTGCTTACACTTACACACCAGGAAAAAAATACTGGAAACATGACACATTTTTGCCTCTCCACTTAGGTGATTTGCCTGTCAAGTTTTTCATGTTTGGGGGTGCATCTATTCCTCTTGATGACAGTGCTTACCTTGGCTATTAAAAGTGTGTGTATAATCTGGGCAGTGCACTTGTCTGATGCTTGACATCTCATAGATTTTATCAGGCATTTAGGTAAATTTCACTTGATAATAGTGCTACTTAGAGTACCATGCAGCAGACTGGCCTGCTATTATCAATTTTAGGTGTGATATAAAAACTACAATGAGATTGGAAAAAGCCCTGGCCTGGGCCCTGGGCTTGGGCCTGTGTATATCTCAAGCCAGGCCCTAAGCCCTTACAAGCCCAATATCTGGGCCTGGCTTGGCCTGGCCTATATAGGGCCTGGCCTGTGGGCTTCAGGGCTTCAGGCCCAGCCCGTCCATCACTAGTTCTTGTACCCATGCCTGACCACTGAGAATAGATGTGTGATAGGGTTGTTTGTTGTATAGAGGAGCAGCGTAGACCAGGGCTGCTGCCATGATGATTTGTGCTACCATGGCTGCAGCCCAGCGAAGCAGCATAAATTTTTGCCGCAAGAGTTCGCGAGCCTGAGGAGAAGGTGACGACATGGAGGCGACAAACCCGGATATGGAAATCACACTATTGTCACGATTTCTATTTGGTTCTATTTTGGACAAGAAACTGGAGCGAGAAACTGGCGAGAAACCGGTTGCTGGACAGGCTCTAATACGCCGTAGCGCAGCAGGCCTATCCAAGCAGGTCATCAAGAAAATCCTGCATCTCAGTTCTGGGATCCTTCTTTGTGGTCGTCTCGGTTGGCAAAGGAGGAGCCTGGACAATATCATTTTCTTTAAATACTCAGCATAAACCCATACAGACGCATGGACAACAAACCTCTCTTTCGCTCTTTGGGAGCCATCGGCTTCGATCTCAGCGTGTTCGTCTTTGCCCTGAATCTTTCCTTTAGATCTATCCAAGGCTCGAAATAAATCATTAATATAGGACACAAGCGCCGATCAACGTATACGAACCTCGATTAGCATCGGCCACGGCTTTCTCGCGACTGATCTGTTCGAGTGACTCGTCCCATTCGATAGTCTGTACGCGGCCCTTCTTCCATTGTGTAAGAAGCTGCTTGTGAGAACTTATATCCGCCAGCGAGTGATCTATCTCGTCATCGTCGTCTTCCTCGGCGCCGACACCTACACCGATCACAGGCTCCGCCTCCGATAATCGCTGCTTCTCCAAGAATGCAGACAGATCGACCTCCGGCTCTTGAATCTCCTCACCTAAAAACACCACGCCGCAGCTCTCAACGTCCAATCCCACCACACCCATTCCCAAAAACACAATATACACACATACCATCCGAATCCAGCTGAGGTTCCTCCACATACCGATCTGCATTCGACACCAGTTGACGCTTTGAAAACTTTTGGCGCAATTCTACCGCCTCTACCGGATCGAGCTCCTCGATTTCTTCCCCCTCTAGAACGAGTCGTTTCGAGAATTCGGCCGGGCGCCCGAACGAGCGACCTCGACCTCGGGCGCGGAGGTATTTGCCGAGACCGCCTCTTGATTTACCTCTGCCTCGGCCGCGTCCGCTAGGCTGGCCTTGTGACGGACCGGGTGTGTTGGTATCATTCATCGTAAGTGGAGTGGGACTCGGAGTCACTGCCACTTCGGTCGTTCGCAGCAAGGGTTTCATCCGGATATGTAAAACCCCTATCTCTTCATCGACAAGGACAAATCACTACAGAACATTAATGGCATCCCGTTCATCTCGCTCGGGATTAACGGCTTGCCTTATAGATAGACGGGCTTGTCTCCAGACTAGCTCGAGATCTGAAGGAATGATTCAGAGCAAGGACGAGTACGTTGAGATCGAACCCAATGGCTCCCAAGGAGCGGAAGAAAGGTCTGTATATATTTCGTTCATTTGGGGACTAAGCACCTGAAGAAAACGATAGTATTTAGGCGCCCCCTTTGCCTATCAAGGTTGTAGCGAAAACGAATCCGAAAGCCGAGATGTGGGGTTCTCCTAATGACTTGATAGGGTCGGTGGTGTGCGCTGCGCGTTTACCGTCTTGTCGGTGACCTCGTGTCCTTGAGCGAACCCTAGAATCGGATTGGGCGGGGTAAGAGCTTGTCAAGAGACACTATCATGATCGTGCAGATCGAGTCGATAGTTGCTTGCAATGTGTCTGCGACGAACCGACCCATGGAAGAAAGATGTCACCTTGGTCTCATACCTTGCTCTTCGTAATAGATTTATTGCGTCTAAAGATAATGATTAAGATACACTGTGGTGTCAGGGAGGCTACATGTGAGTAAGGAACTCTGTACACCTAAAGTGCGACGAGCGAGCTCAAATGATGTTCCTGGACAATGAAATATGTAGGCAGGATATGGCTTGATATCGCCGAAGTGCCCGAGAATGTTAACAAAGGAGTGGGTCCAAAAATGCCGGACTGGTCAAAGTTAAAGATTCATTGGAGAAGATGATGATCGTGAATGGTCGGCATGAAATGAATAGTGTGGTGCGTTCGAGCGCACAGCATGGAAGCAAAAGATAGGAAAATGGCTGAATACAAAAGAAGCAAGCCTTAAACAGCGCCGAGGCGCTGAGGTTGTGTGGTGATGGAAAGGTGGTTTAGCGATTGCAACTGTTTGAGTGTGCAGGTGGGATCGGACAGACGCTCTGCGAAGTAAAGGGAGATCCAACCTTGGGGGAACCAGACATGAGGGAGAGGTTCTGGTGTTGCCTGAAGAAATTGGGAAGCGAAGGTGACGAACAACCCGCTGACTTCTCAATGTCACTATCGAAGTCACCGGTGGAAGATACAAATGAGCCCGGGCGTTTTGCCTGCTTCATTTGTGGGGGTTTGGCTGAAACATAAACAGACAATGATCCGACGGAAATAGAGTTGTTTTGTTTCGCCTTCCATCTAGTAATAGGGTTTAGAAAATAGGAGTGGAAAGACTTTCAGCAACGAACTGTTGTGGGAGGCTAGCAGATGATCCTGATGTGGGCCGGTAGCCGAAAGGCTTGGCGATGAATAGGAAGGCGATATAGTAATTCTTGCGAGCCTCAGCTGCGAAGCCAAACAACAAGAAAAACAGCAATGCGAAGGCGGGGAACAGTGACCGTGTCAACTCCACAGAAGTCCGTTGAATGGGATTGTTCATCCATTTTACGGCGGGAATTTCTCCGACAAAAGAGAAACCATAATGTACGTTTGCCCATGAAATCCAGGGTTGAAGTCGAACACCTTCGTTGGCGATATACACGCTGTATAGGCTGATAGGAATCGTGCATAGCATGTCTGAGACAGCTAGGAGCATCAGACGCAAGTATCGGTTGGGGTTCAACGAGTTGTGAGCCGTGACAAGTTGATTGAACTCCAAGCGGCGTCTGATAAAGGCGCGCAACGTGAGAGCTGTGCAATAATGAGTCAACCTGTGACATGGGGGTAAAGCATACTTACTTGAAAATACAAACGAGATACAACCCAAGAGGGTGGGCCACATGAATACCAAGAAGTAAGCGGGAAGTGTGTTGTAAATTGAAGGCCAACAGCCAACATCCTGCAAAATGTCAAAACGATGACCTGGATACAATATCAGGGCGGAGGTTGAAACTCTCAAAAAAAACATACCCTGAACAACATAATCTAGAAGGCTCATGTTCAGTCCAAGCTTGAAGAAGGCAAATAAAGGACCTACGAAGTGCCATGACAATCAAAGGAATTCCAAAGGCAATACACAAGTCAATAATGACAGCGTTACGTTTCTACATGGCTAATGAGCGAATGGACGCTTCGTCTCAAAGTACGCACGTACGTCCTTCGCGGTAACAATCGTATACTTGATCGAGGAAATGATGTACAGTCGTCGGCTGATGCAAAGTCCAGCAGCAGGTATCCCCACGCTAGCACCGAGCAGGATCTTCGAAGCTATGGAGGTAAGTAGACGTTGATCACAAAATTGGATAAACTTACAGATGTCACACCAAACAGGAGCAACGTTCAGGGCGTTGTGCCTCCAAACAACGGAATTAATGAAATCTATGAGGCAAGAGACTGCTGCCCAGATCATATATGCGCAGGTACCAGCATTCCACGCTTGGAAATGCCAAGGAAGAGGAATCAGGACCAGGACGAAACCTAAGAAGGATATCACAGGGAAAAGTGGATACGTGGGATTGACAGCCAAGTTCACGTCCATTGTGAGATATTTTCAAGGAGGGCGTAGGGAAAAGGGGAGTAAAGTGGTTGTCACCATACTCGTTGACCCGCCCTTCTATTTATCAACAGCTGATTTCTGAACACGCTTACCCAGAACAAAGGGCGGAGTTGGTGAACAAACCTTTCCTAGCACTTACCCGAGTGGCACAGCCACAGCACCACTGGCAGCACCATTGTACCTCGGTGCACAATGGCCACACGTTGCGGAGGGAAGTGCACAGTTGCCAAAGTGGTTGAACAATAATTAAGATGGCCGTCATTTGCTTGCTCTGACATTTTCAGAGCTCCCTGATACAGAGACAACAGGAATAGAATTCATTTCTGAGAGGAAAGGCATAAGTACTATGAGAAACTTGAACGGCTCGGAGCCTCAAGGCCTCAAGGGTGTCACGGTGATGAATTTCGTCGCATTCGGGGTGCCGCAGCGGAAGGACAAGCTCTGGTGCGCATTGAAAAGAGGAATCCTGGCGACTGCTTTGTTAATCAACACCGTTGTGATCAATGATACAGTGGTGTTTATGCCAGCGGCCCCGGCGCTTCGGTACAATCGTTGGTCTCAAGGGGGGACTACTAGTTGGCCAACTAGTATGTGATGTAAGCAAGTGTATAACTTTTCATACACTTAGCCAAGCAACCAGTTGCCTACGAGTTGCTCGCCTGGCAGCTCTGACACTAACTAATGGCTTCATGAGAGCTGCACTCGCCCGAAGACTGAAATCCGTGACTTTACCAAGCCCCAAATGTGGTTTCATGGTATATACATAGGTACATGACGATAAGAAGGAAGGGTTCTAAAGCTACAATATCTATAACCAACAGGGTATCCCGAAACAATATACGATCACCTAAGAAAAAACGCCGCATAGAGAGGAAGGAAGACACATATCAATCATCAGATGGAAGAAGCCCCCGAGCGAACACATCATACAGCAGATAAAGAAACAAACAAGCATGAATGAGGAGTCCAATTATCAATACAACGATAGCGTTTTGGATCTCGTCCTCGAGATAGGCAATAATTCGGCGGGGGAAGGACCGTGGTGGACGTGAGATGGGGGCAGGCAAAGAAGCTGGAGGTGTGGGGCGAGAGGAGATTGCGTCGCGCGTATCGCGTGTAAGAAGGGGGACGTTGCGGCGGGGCCAAGGTAATGAGGCAGGGTGCTCGAATACGAGCTTTTGGGACCAAGCGTCTTCACGCTGCTTATCAAGCCACTTGGAGAAGCAATAATCTGCATATCCGGCGCTATCGAACGTGGCAACGCCGGACTTGGTTTCATAGAAATCTGATCTACCGATGAATTTATGTGGCGGTGGGTCTGAACATCGGTCGCCCTCAAGAACTTGAAGGTCGACTTGAAAATCGGGGTGATCGGAGAGACAGTCTTCGTAGATGGACTGACAGTCCGTTGGTACAGGTGGCTTCGGGGGGTTTTGGCGTGTCTCACATTTCTACAATTGTCTTAAACGATCCGTTCTTACAAGGAGAGGAGGAACGTACCCGAATCACAAGGCATGGTTGCACAGGGGAAGAAGGAACCGCTCTCCTTCGCCTTGCAAAGAATCTTTTCCGGGGAATCATGAGGGGCCGATCATCGAAACGAACCTGTTTCTAGATGAATTGTTAGCATCATTCGCACTGCTCCAATAGTAGCAACCAAACTACCTTGGATGCTGTATCCGATGTTGAGGCATCTTCGGAAAGTACTGAGTTCTTTCGGGTGCGTAACGGAGGAGCTACTTTGGAAGCGATCCAGATGCTGCGGTCAAGGGCCAACTTGCAGAGATGTAACGAAGGACGGATTACGAGATCCAATGTAGCCTTCGTTTCCTTGCTCACATCCACGACCTTCGAGTTTCGGACCAGTGGAAAGCGCGAAGTGAGTCGGCCAGAAGAGGGACCTTGTTCAGCGGAGACGAGTCTGGCACACATTATACACAGGAGCGTCTTGCGGTGTCAGGTGAGGGGTATCTGCGTGATAAAATGATGGACGTAGTACCCTGCCCGAGGAATGAGGGGAGATAAATGATGTCCTCGGAGTAGCCTGGAGATTCTGAGGGATACAGGACGCCCACCTTGCACTGGAAGTGCCAGTATTTAACTCACCGCCGCATGACCACCGGGGAGGGCGCCCACAACTTGTCAGCACGCGTCTGTATTGTCCTACGTTCCACACAGGTCTGGAATTGGACTCCATGTTCCACACGAGGACTTCATTTATTGGTCTGACCTTGTCAAGATAAACTCGACTTGGTGGACATGGGTGGAACGTGTCGACGGAGATTGCCGATGTGGCGAACATTCCTTTATCCTTCGCTAATCTCAGCTTGTCAACCAACTTGAACCAAGTTGTCAACAAAGCTACTACTCCGCATCCGACTCTCTCAGAAGTACAGCGTGCAATAGCCCTAACCTCGGCACCGATACAGATAAGTCCCTAACCCTGTCCCAAATATACACGACCACGATTGCACTGCCTAGCCCTGTCGCTCAAACTCAGCCTTCTACGAAGTCTTAGCATGCATGGTTCTACTACCTGCGGAGATTGCTCTCAGGATAAATATTTACCGCTGCGAAACCATGAGGGCTCCAGAGTAATCCAGATCATCGCAATCGACCGATTTCGCCCCGCAAATGACTAGCGGTGCGTGGAGTTTACCCTTACGACGATCCCTTCCCTGCGTATCTACCAGGCGTGTAGCTGCGCTCTCGATAAGCAACCTTCGGATAAGTACTTGGAACAGCCTTGGTTTTCATTGCTTATAGTCACACTTCTCACTTACATGCTGCACACTTGGACGTCTTCTCCGGCTGCCACAACTTCGCCATCTTCAGATGAAGTTGTCGTCCAGTCGCATAAATGATCATTAAAGCGCAAGCCAGCTACGCAGACATCCATGTTTTAGTAAGGTTGCAATACGGTATGCCGCGTACTTCCACAACCTCTTTCCCCCAAGTCCAATGCATACCTCGTGATCTATCGATATATGTTCCAAACCCCAGTACCAAGATTCTAATGGAAAACAACAAAGAAAGGTGTCAATACAGTCCGAAAGCAACGACGATCCTCGAGATCTCTAATATGTGCTCAGGCGTGATCCTCCTATACAACGCGTTAACGAAGGCGAAGCTTTAATGAAGCCCTCACTCACCGTTTTTCTCGCTTCCACATCCACCTCCTTCTCACACTCTGGACTCCTCCCACTCCGAAGCGCTTGTTTCGCCTCCGCCCGCAGTCTCTCCTCGTCGCCCCTGGTGAGCTCCGTGTGCTTGATCATGAAAACGCTTGTGATCATCGCGATGCAAGCGAGAGTCGCGTTGACTATGAACACCAGCTTGAAACCTGCGGTGTAGCCATGGGAGAGCACGTAGCTGGCTCCAGAGGGCGTGAGTCCGACTGAATAAAGCCTCGACTGTGGCGTGTTCGGTCCAAGGATTGACGGGTCATCTATGACAGCCGTGATCGCGGAGGTCGTCAGCGAGAGGGAGGAGAGGTCAGTCCGAAGAGAGTTATTTCTATGGTGACCGAAGTTCATTAGCGCCATCAGGAAGGACGAGAGAAGAGGAACTTACATCAAGGTCGACCCGACAGCTAGAGCCAACGTTCCACCCAATTGCCTAATGAACTAATTACGGGGTATGTTATCAGTTCTGGCATGATGATATTGGCCAGCTAACTCACGTTTCTAACTGCAGTCACCACGGACATATCTTTCCTCGGAACACTTGCTTGGGCTGCAACAGTAGTCGTTTGCAGAGTCTGGTACCATCAGTACAATACAGTTTGAAGGGCTTCAAAGGCGTACCTGTCCAGCACCGACACCAGAGAGCAGCATAAATACTACAAGCAGTGATTTGGACGTGGATGCAGTGACCGTAGAAAGACAACCACATCCCACCGCCCAAGCGCTGAAACCAACATAGACGATCGTCTGGTCCAAGACACGGAGAGCCTTTAGAACGAGCTTTCCTCAAGAAAAGATAACAAAACATGACACACCCGGTATCTGCCCGTTTTGCTCACAACCACACCCTTTAGAACCGTTGATCAGTGGTGGCCCCGATGATATACGACTAGGTACATACCGTGACCCAGCTCGAGAACGATTGACTAACGAGCACGGGGAGTAAGAACACTCCCGATCGGGTTGGAGAGTAACCCAGCGCAACTTGGAAAAATTGCGGAAGGTAATAAAGCGAGGAGAAAAACACGAAGCCGCTGCGAGGGAGCCCGTCAGTTGACGAACCGACAGATAGTGTACAATCGGAGCTTACTTGACAAACATGGCGATGTATACTCCAGTGACGGTTGTATGCTTGAATATATACACTGCGAGGATCCACCGGTTGGTCAAGCGTCGCCGGGGTAAGAACTCGGGTCACGTACTGGGCACGATGGGCAAACGCGCCCCTTTCCATTCCCAGAGACAGAAGATTGAAATTACAAAGACACCAGAGCACAGTGATCCGAGAACGATCGGCGAGTTCCAAGGGAATGTAATACCACCCTAGTAATCATGTCAAAGACGAGTATGTCGCAGCGATGAATATCAACATACCCAGATAAGAGGTAAAAGGATGAGTGTAGAACCGACAAGCGTTAAGCCCGCGCCGAGGTAGTCAACTGCTAGCAGTTTCCTGCAAAGTGTGAGACGGGCGGCGCGTGAAAGGAGCTAGAACTTACCTCTTTACATCGCCTTCTACTGGCTTGAGCGGAAGCACGAAAATGACAACACATATTGCACACAAAGCGGTGGGAAGGTTGATCCAGAAACACCACTAGGTATCATAGGATCAGTAAAACATAACTAACAGTAAGTGGCGGGATGACATACCCTCCAAGACACGTTTTGGGCTAAAATCCCACCGACGGGCGGGCCGATAGCGTACCCGAGAGCGATAGCTCCTGCAATGATACCCTGATATTTACCTCTGAAACCAGGATTTGTTAGCTCGCAGGAGGGAATGAACCAAACATAAGATTTACCTATCCCGAAGACTAACAATATCAGATACAATGATTTGTGTCATGCTCTGAATACCGCCGCCCCCTGCACCAGCGATGCCACGGAAGATAATCAACTGGATAATCGACGTCGAGAACCCCGATGCTAAGCTTCCAACCATGTATATCAGCATGGCTACGCAAAGCGCTGCTTTGCGACCGAAGATGTCGCTGAATCGACCGTATAGTGGTTGAAAGCTCGTGGAGGTGAGCATGTAGGCGGACGGTACCCATGACGCAACGGAACCAGCGTTGAATGCATTGGATATAGTAGGTAGAGCTGTTGCGATAATAACAGAGTCGAGTGCAGATACGATTGCGCATAGAGCAAGACCTGCGAATACAGGAACGATCTTCCTAAATGGAAGAAGATTCGTCTGATCCGTGAGTTGTAAGACATTATCGACAGATTTCTTCGGATCATCGGTCGTGCGGGACGGGACGGTAGAGATGGGTTGCGATGTGGTCAGCTCCTTAAAGCCGTCTTGAGCGCAGGGGATGTCGATCGATGGGTGAGCTGTTCGCTGGGATTCGGCATCGTCATCTCTTGGAGAACGAAGGTCCGCAGGGTTCTCTGAACAAGCCGAAGTGGGTGCACCGACTACGCTAGTCGAAGGATCGCGTGTAGGAACCGCGCTACAAGGGACGACCTCGGTCACAGTCTTCCCCGTAGGCTGCTCCGAAGTTGATACAGAAAGACGAGCAGAGGAAGAGCGAGAACCATTGTCCAATGAAGCCATGATGTACACCAGTAGGGAAGACCGAGCTGAAAGAATCGTTCGTTCTCTCACCTTTTATATGCCATAATTCACGACCGCAGCTCCATATGGTTTTCTTGGTTTTGTGCTGCGACTCGCGGTGCGTGCCACGAAGTTCATGCGATTAGACATCGCCAAGGAGGAATAATAGTCTTGTCTAGCCGTTTTTGTTAACAAGAATGCAGCATTCAGTTGAATCCGGCCATGGAAGGAACGCGTCGTTCAGTTTACACTTCTTGGCGTCCCCGATCCGCAAAGAGTGGTTCTCCATACAGGTTCCTTGTGGGCTGCTGTATCCTCGGCATGCGATATTGGCGGGCTATTGAGAGTTGCTTACCTAGATAACCGAGCATATTACCTCACAGCCGCAGTAGTCAGCCTCAAGCCTAGTAAGCCCGCCAGTGTATGGAACACAATGTCCACTATCTCCATCAGCTGGTTCCAAGACGTGAGCGACTTCCACGAGCTTCCGCGGACAGCCACGGTATCCCTATAGGTTCATCGAGGCTAAAGGAGAAGCTTAAATTCCAGGGCCAGGTGCATCCCATGATCTGCAACCAAACTTGAGATGAGGGCCCCGACTCGAGATTGGTGAAGCAGATACCGGAAGCCGATTGTTCCCGACGTAATAAAACTGCGCAGTCGATACCTTTCATAAAAGTGTAAGAGAACGCCGTGCGTGGACGCCTAGAAATTCTTGGCCGGTCAAAGATCGGCGCTTAGGCAACTGAGTCGCCGTTCCATTGGTACATACCTTGGCGAGCCTTGGCGTGTCGGATGGAACCGGGAAGAACGACATTTGAACACTAGCCTATGAAGAATCTAGTTCGAGAGATCGTTGGGCCATCACCATGATGGGCCTGGTAAGTTGGGCTCCAACTACCACGCACTCGATGGATTGAAGGGGTGATGATTCTGATGGGGAGTGATTCACGAGCAGACGCGTACATAATAGCTCAGTCACATCTCCTCTCCTTTCAGGGAGCTTCTCTCTTTTGTCGCGATGGCGAGCCTATGGAGCGAGGAAGGATGCAAGAAGTGGCGGCGATTAAGTAGTAGTCCAGCCTTCATCGAGGCCCATCTTTGACTCCATGGTGGAAGCAACAAACCAGTCTGAGTCAGTGCAAAGAAGCGAGCAACTACTATGATACGTACCAAGCCATTGATTAAGGAGTCGCCATACGTGCCAACGGGCCATTAGCACAATCGAATTCAATACGTCAGTCTAAGAGCGTCTACGGTCTAGGCTTACGGGCGGAAGAAGACTCAGGGCATGAGTTCTCAAAATCAGTTCTCTCGGTGGTGTTGAACAGTAATGCGCACCTTGCTCCAACTTCCACCGAGGAGACCGAAGCGTGGATGTTATCAAAATGATGACCAACTCACATGTCACTTGCAAATTGCTCAAATCCAGAGTTTCCTCTTGCAAAAAAGCCGTCGAATATGATAAATCTGGGTAACAAGCATGCGATATGGTAAAAGATCGAAGGGGAAAAAAACGCTCGTAGATGGTATAATTGACCCAATGAGATGGATAAAAAAATTTCGGTCCATAACCTGGAAGGAAGGGATACGACCTCAAAAAAAAAAGTCCTCTGACCGGCGCGCTGAGCTGGGCAGCAAGTGAAACAAACCAAAAAAAAAAAGAATGTGCATGGGCTGCCCTTATGATTGCTCACTCGCCGCCTCCCTTGCCACCATAGCCTCCTCGAGGGAACGACATTGCGACAAGAGCTGTAGGATCACCGCACGTCCGCAGGCGTTGCGAATGAAGGGTGTCTACGAATTTTTCATTAATCACCATCTCACGAGCGACTCATCGCAAGGTAGGACGAGACTCACGTTCAGAAGTTCGCTAGGCCCCGGTCGCCCCGCGGACTCCCTCCCACAGAGTCTCATAAACTCGTGGAAGGCTCGTGAATAATGTTCTGGGTGTGTCAGCGGGGGCCACTGAGAGCCGATGTGTCGTGCAGACTGGATGGCGAACGTGACTTGCGTTGACGGTGAGGCAGGCATGGAGAATGGTGGAACAGTCTCGGCAAGTTCCCAAACTGTCGCTCCGAGTGACCAAATATCAACTTTGAGCGCGTCATAGGGTCCACTAATCGGACAAGGTTATTTAGAAACGTGACCAGCGAAGCGATGAAGAGTACTTACGCTCTCATTTCAGGAGCCTAGATCGTACAAAGCCAAGCAGTCAGATGTGCTGCAATCAACGCGTATACAAGTAGTTCCTTACCTGCCAATAGATGACACCAACTGCCCCATTAACGGTTGGCGCATTTCGATCTACACGAATGGCATTTGAGAAGTCCGCTACAAGTCCACAGGTTGAGCTCCAATCCAATCAATCACGAGAGAATCCAATCCACGAACCAAGTTTCACCATACCATTCCCGTCCAACAACAAATTATCGCTCCGTACGTCCCGGTGAGCGATGTGCTGTTTTTGAAGATACTCCAATCCATTGAGGATCTGTCCGACGACATGGTCAGCATTTCTGTCGCAGCCAAAGCGCACAACGAAAAACTCACATCACTGGCAAATCTTCCCATCAGTCGCTCTTGCAACGCCAAACCCTCCGCAACCAACCCAATCACGTCCGCAAGCGATCGCTCCATGAGTTCCATCCGTATCCAGAGCGATGTATCCACCGCGCTCGCAGAGTCGGCTCCCTCTCGCTCATCCGAGCCTGAACTGACATAGACGGCATCGAGCAGTAGCAGGTGGTCATGATCGAGGTCCTTGAGCAACGTCAGTTCGTGCGCTAGAGACACAAGCTTGCTCGATAATGGCGAGTCGTCAGGTAAAGTGAGCATGGACGAAGGTGGCGGTAGTGGTATCCTCTTGATTGCGACGTGCGATGTTTCGGCCGGTATTGGCCGCTCGAGGCTGTCTTGCTGCTCGTTCTGCGGTTGAGACTCTGTAGGTAAAATGACGCGTGCAGCAAACACGGAGCCACTTTCGCCCTCTGCAATCTCGACGAGGTCCGTGAAACGACTTGTCGGGTTACAGCGAATGAGATATGGCTGGAGATCTGTCAAAAAAGGGTGCGAGGAAGGCGGTAAAGGAGTCGGAGACTCCGACAAAGCATTCTCTGTGGCCTCATCAGGGCGCGAATGCACTTCACTCCCGTCTTCACCATCCTCGCTCTCGACATCGACCCCACCAAAGGTATCCGTCACCGAGCTGAGCATCCTCGCCTCCGCGGCAATGCCAAGCTTAGTCTTCGAAACCGTAGGTAGGGCACCATTCACACCCCGCGGCGTCGTCATTGGCATACTCTCGCTCGCTGAGCTCGACATCGTATCCGAACTACGCTGCGAGAAATGCGCCATCGACTTGCCCACACGACCGAGTGAAGTCGTTCTAAATCTCGACAGCGGGCGAGAATTTGGCTCGGTCTCCTCCACTGGGGGTGGCGGCGGTGGCGCTGGCCATGTTGACTGTGAACTATCTCGTAGGAGCGACACCGAGGATGTCTCAGATATGAGCGAGTTGTCGGGTTCTTCTTCACGTTTTGGTGCTTCGGGTGACTCGTCTTGCACGTCGCTTTCGTAGTATTCCAAAAATTGGACTTCGGCATCACTGTCGTCCGAAGCAACGCTATCTCGCCTCGAAACTAACGAGACAGTGTCCGAGTCGACTATGTTAGCGACAGCTGTCCGAACGACCTCAGATTTAGCCGTGGCTATCGTCGCAGGCGTCACCGTGATCGTCGACAAGTTTGAATCGCGGTCACCAGGAATTGAACGAACTAGAAGGGTTTGAGACGAGCTAGGTCGGGAGTCCGGTGGCACTGGGGTTTTCGGAGAGTCGGGCTTAAGGTCATCTTGCGGGACAGGAGGTAATGGTGGTTGAGGCTGAGGTCGGGGAGGAGTTGAGAGTTTTGACGGAGGCTGAGGAGGTGATCGTTTTAGAGGAGGTAATGGTATTGTCGGTGGAGGATATGGAGGCTTTGGCGGGGCAGGTCGAAGTTGTGCACGGATCTGGGACAGAGGGATGGGAACTGGTAGGGGTAGAGGTTGTGCGCCGAAGAGTGCAGCTATAGGCGACTTTCCAGATAAGTTTGAAATAGTGTTTATCCGCGGAGGAGCAAGGGTACTGGCAACAGGCAGTGTGAGTGTGACGGGAGCTGCTGCAGGCTTGGGCTTCGGTGGAGGGGATGGTGGAAGACTGTCAACACTGGCTCTGGGGGACGGCTCTGGCTCCAGCTCCGGTTCCAGTTCCAGTTCTGGAGACGATGTCGACTCCCTCGACGACATGGAGTCACCGAGGTCTTTACCGAGGGATGAAACATTAGGCCCTAGTGAAACGTCCGGGAGGTGTGGGGGTGATGGCGGCATTGGTGATTCATCGGGTTCTTTGGATGTCTCCTCCGCCGTCTGTGTTTCATCAAGATCCCGCTCCTCCTCTTCCACAAGATCATCTTCAGCCTTTTCTGCTTCTTCTTCTTCTGGGCCCGCCTCTTGTTCATCGCCTTCTGCGATAGCACCTTCCGCTGCTCTCGCACGAAGACCAAGCGTAAGATTCGCCCCAAAAGACATATCAGGCAGACTCGGTGCAGTCGTCACCGCCAACGAAGAACTCGATGCGATCGCCGAGGTATTCGCCATCGCCAAGGGTGACAACGGTCGAAGCGTTGCCCTTTTCTCCAATCTCACACTCGACCGCTTCCCAATCGCACTGAACAACGACTCGGTCCAGTCTTCCAAACTACCCTCCTGGTGCAACGATATTCGGGGTGGCAACGTGGCCAGCTTCGTTAACCGTCTGTCGATCACCAGCGGTGGCGTCGGGGATAACAACCTTTCGCGTCCATCGAAATCCATCTCCGCTTGGTCGCCGTGGTTAGGAGTGCCAATGTAGAGGGATGAGCCGGCCGAGGAGATATCCAGCACGCCGTCTGGTGTCTCTGGGATACTACGCATATTTACGTCGAGAGAGGGGTAGGTGGTAGAGGGATCGGCGATGTCGTCCTCGTTGTCGTTGAGTGCGGATCCGCCCTCGTCTTCCCTGTTGTGAATCGCCCCAGATGACTCCCCCTGAGCCTCTTCCTCAGGCGCAGGTGGAACAGCTCTGCAGGGTGGCAGGTGACTCCTACTAGGCCCAGAAGGGCCCTTCTCTCTTATACCAGACCATTCCCCCTTGTTGGGCGAGACGTACGCGGGGGGAGGTTCAGCGAAGTCCTGTTCCTCACCGGATTCAGGTGATGCATTCGACACGTGGTAGATTCGCCTTGGTGGCGTCCGTGGCGTCCCGCTCGCTATACCGAACCGCGAGCCTGCATTTGAACCAGCAACGGAATGTGAAGGGGAAGGGGAAGCAGAGTGATTGGAGAAAGTATAGCCACGTGGGGGAGTAGGAGTGGGGAGAGAAGTAGAGTGGGCTAGTGGAGAGGGTGCACGAGCGGCATTGGAAGGAAAGGGGATATATCCCGAGTCAGAGTTGGCGTGCTGCATTTGGATCTGCGGGAACGTTGATGTTCGTGGCGTTTGAGACTGCGATGCGCGATGAGTTGAGATGCTACCCCGCGGTAGATTGAAGGGTGGGGGATCACTCACCTGCGATGTATCTCTTGAGGTGTGCGTCTGATGTAAGGAGACACTTTCCGCATCGAAAGGGTATGGATTAATCAGAGTTTCGTCCCCCATCCCTCGATCCGCGTTCTCATCTGCTGGAATGTCCCCGTCTACAAACACATACTGATTCGTTTCCAAACTCGCCGCTTTACTCCCTTCCCCTCTTGAACCAGCAGCACCATCTCTCAGACTACTCGAGTCGCTAGTCAGGGAAGTTTTGATACCATTCATGAGGGACTTCATCGAGAAAGATGGTGCACTGGGTGAGGGCGCTGGACTCGGCCCGCCAATCGTGCTTGGACCGCCGCCGTTGCTACTGGCAAGGGAGTACATGGAAGGTGTGTGGATTCTCAAACTTTGTCCATCCGGACTCCTCAAACGGGGGACAGGTGGCAATAGCGTAGCAGTTGATGTGGGCGGTGCAGTGGAAGGCATGAGGGGTGACGCAGGTCTCTCAGTCGAGTACGTGGTATAGGGGTTGGCCGACATCGAACCAGACGAGGCGGCTGCTCCTGCTGCTCGGCGACGGGCATGAATCGCTGCGATTTCTTGCTCGTCAAACCCAGCTTGCGCGAGGGTAGCAGACCATGACGGCGGGAGGCCAATATATCTGTTCAAACGCCAACATCGTGTCAGAATGGGAGGTCGCGTGGATGTGAGTCAAGCACCCACCCTTCGTCGACGTGTATGTGATGCTACGCAGCACACAATATTAGATATTCTGATCACAGCGATCGGAACTTGGGACTCACTTGGAAATTCCAAGGCATGGATATTCCCTCGTCTCCCTCCTGGTTCAGCAGTACTTCCCCATGATCACTGACGCTCGCGCCCCTACTAATACTCCCAGACACACTCGCCCCATCCGAAAGATCCTTCACCGATTTGTTCTTCCTAGCCAGATTAGCAAGTTTGAAGATGTTCCTCCTCTTCGACCCTCCGCCACCAATCGTACTTGCCTGGCCCATGGTGTAGGAACTTGAGGTAGCTCCATTCAGCGAATACATGCCGAGGTTGGCGTTCGGATTCGGGTTGACGTTCGTAGGATTGGACCCACTCGAGTCAGTACTTCCATCCATGGACGGACTGGGCATGTGGTCTCCTCCACCTCCACTGATAGACCTGAGCGAGGCACCAGATGCAGAGGGCACTGGCGAAGCCGTAGTCCCTCTCCCATTGATATTACTTGCACCAGCGGACCATTTCGCAAATTCGGGAAGAGAGTATGGAGTCGAGGGTGTGGCGGGTCCTGAACCTGAATCGGGGCTGAGCGACGGAGAAAGGGAAGTGGCGGAACGGTTGAAGATGGATCTGTTGTAGAATGCCGAGGGGGGTGGGTTTAACGCTGAATTCGGACTGGAACAATAGGTTGAATCCTTTGGAGGAGGTGGTGGCGCGGTATCTGACAGGCACGTCAACCAACAACTTTGAATGGCGCATTTTCAGAGAGAGCGTTGGGAAGACATACCAAGAGAGCCGTTGCGAGAGCCGGACCTGAGCTTGAAGACTTTGAGCGTCGAGAAGCGCGAAGGCTTAGCACCGTTTGGAGCGTGGTTCTGGAATGCCATCGTGTTCTATAGATCTATGTATCGTGCGAAGCGTGTGTATGGTGCGGGGAATGTTTTTACAACAGTCGAGTGTTCCCTGGTGCTGAGCGCTGAATTCCGAGTCGGTGTCCGTGTCGAGTTTTCGTATACAAGCCAGGAGATGTTATGAGGATAGCATGTGCTTTGAAAGGGATGGATTTAAAAAGAATGAATGCTATTGAGAGAGTGCAAGTTGTCGAGGAATGGATTGGTTGAAATGGATTGAGATGTGTGCAAGATGTGTGTTTGAAGGAATACCGTCGGTACCAGAATTAACAATCTTCTTGATCCGTCGACCGCCGAAGTAATTCGAAAGGGTCAAGGGAAATAGAAGTTGTAGAGCCGGTAAGAGTTGGCAGCGGAGTAGTGGTTGGAACCTGGAGGAGAGGGTGTGTGGTCAGGTGGATCAATGTTTGAGGACGTGTAGCCCCGGGCCACGCGTACTGGTGAGGGAGTGATGGGGAGTAGATTCCGGAAGACGGCGAGCTCGAAGACGATGCAAGACTCGAATAAACCTGGCGCCCACTCTCAGGCTGCCAATGGGAACGAGCAAATAAGAGTCAAAACAGTCGAGTCCCCGAGCCTTTTTTTTTATCTAGCATTTCAAGTTTGTATTCATCGTCTCCTTACTTACTGACATTTGATAGAGTACATACTCCTTTCAAATTCCACCTAGCTATAGCACGGGCGCACCACTCAGTGATTCGGTATTTAACTGGAGTGCACCGGGCCAACCACCTCAGACACCTGACAAGTGACAGCAATCATCGCGCGGATTCGTAGTACTACGTGGCCATGATTGACATTGGTAAGTACCTTCCACACGATCTGTCTACAGTATCAAAAATCGAATAGAAATTTCTCATAAATAAATTTAAAGGGCTGCATAGAATAGTTCCGTCGCCGAGGCATGGCGGTGAACGATTGTCTTCATCTGCCTAGGGGAACTCCGCGGCATAATAGGGTTGGTCCTCTACAAGTGCAGTTGATCGTCGAGCAATGTCAGAATATTCACTATCAAATCAAACAAATTTATGCACCCTGATAGTTTCATCCGACATATAGCAAACCTTGCCGCTCGCATCCACAGAAAATGTTTGAATGCCAAAGTATTTTAACGTGACGCCCCCGATGCAGCACACACCGTGTCCGAACCCATCCTCCGAACTTTCTACCTTGAACAATTCCGGGTATCGATCCTTCAAAGAAATCAGAGGGGTAGATTGTGACAATGTGATCGTTCCAATTCCGGGAGAACTTGAAGCGGTTAAAGTGAGATCTATGGCACTGTAGTGCCGTTGGGAGGAAGTGGAGCCATACAACTGGTCACAACGAATCATGACTCGTATCTCTGTCGTCTGCACCCCTCCAACATTGGTGACCTTATTCCCACGGTGGACAAACTCGGGTGATTCAGTGATCTTGCATATCTCATCTGTAACATCCCGTCATCCTCGGCAGTAGCACCGGACTCCACTTCCGAAGGAAGCCGGAATGCCTGTATGTGGTGGCCCGCATCCACCACGCCGGTGATGAAGACGAGAATATGGGTGTCTGTTACGAGGAATTTCACGGGAGTACGACCGTTATGCGCCAAACGCTCGAGTGTTTCCAGTGCCTTTGCTCCCACTTTATTATAGCCAGACGGATGATGACGTACAAAACTTACCATGCTAGACTTGACTGCTGGAAGGTGATATATCTTCTCCGTTGTCACGTCGAGCAGCGCGAATGTAAATTCCTCGTCCACGAAGGTTGTATACATGCAGACATGTTGTGGACTGGCAATCATATGGCTGACTTTGTTATGTCCTGGATATGAAAGCGGAATGGCGGCCTCTAGCGCTAGTGATGAACGAAAGTGGCCAACGATCTTCAACAAGGTCCTATCGCGTTTCATGCCATCAGTCACTGGTTCAATACAACTAAAACTTACAGTGGATAGTCACTTCTCTGGGCCTCGAGCAGCACATATGTGATAGGATGACCCGCGAGAGTGACCGTGTCAGCAAACAGTACGAGATTGATGCCTTCGCTGGAGTCGTCCAAACGAAACATGACATGAGGTTGCGGGTCGTCGGAGTTGAGGTTGCGATAGACCACGGACGACTTGATGGCTGTGATAAACCATGATCCCCACTGCGGGAAATGCCACTGATGACTCATATAGTATTCGCCAGCGTCGATTCTGTGTGTGCGAACAGGATCCAGATGGAAGTTATGAGCAGACCAAGGTTCCAACTTTGCGGATTGGACTAATGCACGCTCGAGGAAGTCCAATCCCTCTTTGTCACCGGCACGTAAGTATGGTCCTGGAGGTCGGGGAAGTGCTGCATTTCTGTATGCACGGATCCAAACCACGGGCTGCTGCGTCACTGAATACAATGTCTTCGAGACCTAGATCATCGAGTCGATCCGGCGGGGCATCAGCGGTAATCAACACATCGATGATCTCAACCACGCTTACCTGTCGAAGACGGATAACGTCCAGCGGTGAAAGAAAGGATGCGATGCGAAGGAGAATGTCTTCTGGAAGATGTGTGAGTCCTGACATCCTGGAAGTTCAGTGTCACAGGGGGAAAACTCGCTCCGTAACAGCGTTGGACATGGTTAATATTGGTCCGGCCCGGACGGGCATTCATTTTGAGAACTGGAACAAGCTTTTTGTGAGTTCTGAAAGCATTTTTTTCTGCGTCCTCGGGAGGAATTTTTAATTGCGTGAAGCCCGCTAGCGCGTCCAGAGAAGACAAGACCTGAGCTCCTGAGAGAGAGAGGCAACTAGAATCTCAATCTGCTCGGTATGGGGTATGGAGCTGCAGACCCCAAAAAATTCCCGCGATTTTTTTGGTTGTCAGGGAAGGCAGTGATGGCAATGCCATGCACTGCAATTTTGCAACTCACAAGTCGACAGGCTTATCAAGGACAGCAAGCGCAACCTGGTAACGTATGATATTCGTACAATCTGTGCCCCAGTTCTGTGCTACATTTCGCGTGAACTTCTGCTTTCCAACAACAAAAATCAAAACGCAAAAAAACGAAAAGATAATCAATGCCAGAGGCCACTCCATCGCTTAGTGCCCTGATAATCCATCCACCGTCGGACCGCGGGATTCCCCAAACTGCCCACAGAGGTGAAACTCCACCGACTCTCTGCTGACGTATTGCTCCGCGGGGATGTCTCCACCGGTGATCCATATCCGGGAGAACCAGTGCCTTTGCGTGAATCCTTGATGATATAGTTCGGGGGGCCGCTCCCTGACGAAGGTGGTAACAATCTCTTCACAAAGTTACGAACGACCTGCCCAAATCGCCCACGTATTTGTTGAGGTGCAGAGGGTCGGATGTGTAGATGCGTGCGGATCGGAGTAGCGACAGTCGAATCCCCGAACGAAAGAGGAGAAAAGTCCACGACAGATGGATCAGAGAGTCGAGAGTCTTCCGAACGAGTTGGTGATCGTATCGAGGACGGAGTGGTTCCTTTGTTCGACAAGCCTTGATGTTGGTTGTCTTGACCACAACATCCGTCACTGCGGGCGGGTGAATGTGCGTCTCTAATCTCAGGCCGTCGCGTGGATCGTGGTGTTCGAGGAGATTTGTGCTGACCATTTCGGGCCTGTGATGATCGGTCGGAAGTGCTCTTCGCCGGAGTCTTGGGTGGTGTTGGTAACCCTTGCAAGCCCATCTCGACAACCGCCCACTGGTCTCTGAAGTTGAGTGGATAAGTTACGTGGCGTACGACAGTGGACACACAGACAGCCGCACCCTCGTTCAAGCCATCCCGTTTTCTTCAACTCCATCCTTGCGAGATGGTCAAGGCGGTCCAATGGACTGTTCCTTGACAACTGGGGAGACAGAAGCCGATTCTCAGCAAGTGGTCACATTCCTGGAACAAACCTTCTACTCGATACGCACCATCTTGGTCACATCGCGCGTTGCGTCGTCCTACAAACGGTTACCCTTGTGGTTCACGGAACACTGTACACATAACTTACTTGTCGAAATTTTCTCTGCCGATAACGTCTAGAGACAGGGGGATACGAGCTAGCGAGCTCTCGTGTGTCGAAGTCTTCCAATTCAACGTCTTCGTCGAAGCTGGTATCAACAGGCGACTCGTGCGACGTATCAATTTCATCTCGAGCGAGACTGTGAATCTGGGAGCTCGGAGTCAACGAAACTGAGGCAGTAGCACAACGCAACGATGTAGTTGAAATGGAGAGATGTGGCACGTACATTTCGTGGTTGACGTGTCTTGACTACATTCACTGCGAACCCAAGCCCAAGTTCCCTGTACGACTCACTTGAACTCGCGTTGTCGAACGCATCCGCTACCCTTCCCAACACCATGAGCGCGTCCTCGGAGTCGTTGCTATCAATAGGGAGATCGGTCGCTGTTGACACGTCCATGCAGCAGGGTGGGTCTCCGAGAGCATGCGGCTGGAAGTGACCTAAGGAAAGCGGTGAGGATATCCTGCGATACGTGCCTTGGTGTGCGAGTTAGACTTGGGCATGATGGTTGGCTGACATGGGGGGAATTGTCAGCCGCAGCATTCGAAGAGGGCCTCTCATCAGTGAGAGTCTCATGCCATCGTCAGCCACCAAGGTACTAGTCTCCCCTAGGCTGCGGCAGACCCAAGAGTCGGATGAAGACAGTCACCGACTAGCCACCTTGCAAGGGGCATGTGTTGTTCTCCGGATCCGGTAACTTGAACTTGAACTTGAACTTGAAGGCATCCGCTTGACGGCTTGTGCATTGCCGGTGGCAAGCCGGAACACGCGTCCAAGGTTCGCGAGTGAGTTTGAACGCGTAAGCTTGGTAGCTGTTTAGAGAGGCAAAGTTTGGTCGCGTTCAAGAAGTACAAGTATGGTGGGCTTCCCGCTAGTCTCCCCTAGGCAGACCGAAGATTGAAGGAAGACGGTTGTTCCTTCGTTTCCCGTGTGCTTGCGCCGGCGGATCGCCACACATTCAATGATTCAACACCGGCATCGGTGAATACACTGATCTGCTCTAGCCGACTTTTTTTGCAGTCCTCGTTTTTGGCATAGCGTTTTGGCCCAGTGACGTGAATCGGGCCCGGGGCAACTCACAATTCCTGTGCAATTTTATGGTGGGGTCGTAAATGGATAACAGCCCGGCATTCGAGTGGGAGTCGTCTAATGCAAGTAAGAACATCGTCGAACAATATATGTTTGAGATGATGCCATTGGATGAGTTCATGTGTGCGTGTTTTCTCGCTTCGATTGGGCCACATCAGTTGTGCAATATCTTGTTAGCTTGTAAACCTTACGATGGCAATTCTTGGCGTTCTCGAGTTCGAACATAGCACTGACCTAAGTGTAAGCTCTGTCAAGGCCACCTGTTCTAGTTCCGAGCGCAGGAAGCAACAGCGACGTGATGAAAAACAACAAGCAATCATTGAACAACAATGCTCGAATCGTCGTGTGTGGTCTCCAGTTGCAGGAATGTTGACATGCAATGTCTCACTAATCACCGCGCAGGTACGGTATAGATGAGGATAGCACACTCACTATATATGTAGAGGTTTCAAGTGTAGCAGACTTGACGCAGCTGGTATTCAAGTAAGCCTGTTCTCCGTTCTGTTAGATAATCGGTGGTATTTTTACCATAGTTGGATACCACTGTTCCTCAATTCCGAACGTCGGCCACCCGGTCGGGGTAGTCAACCTACCGAAGGCTGCGTGACCCTGGAACGTTTGTGATATACATGTTTGAGGCATCAGCAACACTGCAAAAAGTCTGAAGTTACTGGAATGACTGGATCAGTTGAATCAGTAGTCCAGTGGCCCAGTAACAAGTAATTTCAGTAGTTTCAGTAGTTTCAGTAACCTAGTCACCCAGTCATCAAGTAGTTTCAGTAGTCTTAGTAACCCAGTGGCCTAGTGGCCCAGTCATCCAGTCAATTCAGTAGCTTCAGTAGCTCAGTCATTCAGTCATCCAGTAGTCTCAGTAGTCTCAGTCATCCAGCAGCCCAGTCATCCAGTCATCCAGTCATTTCAGTAGTCCCAGTAGCTCAGTCATCCAGTCATCCAGTCATTTCAGTGGTCTCATTAGTCCAGTGGCCAAGTGTTCCAGTTATCCAGTAGTTCCAGTAACCCAGCAGCCCAGTCATCAAGTCATCCAGTTACTTCAGTAATCTCAGTAGCCCAGTCATTCAGTCATTCAGTCATCCAGTAGTTCCAGTAACCCAGTAACCCAGTCATCCAGTCATCCAGTAGTTCCAGTAACCCAGCAGCCCAGTCATCCAATCATGCAGTCACTTCAGTAGTCTCAGTAGCTCAGTAGCCCAGTGTTCCAGTCATCCAGTTATCTCAGTAGCCTAGTAGCTCAGTTTCCCAGTCATGTAGTCATCTCAGCAGCCTAGTAGCCCAGTGCCCTAGTCATCCAGCAATCCAGTTGTCTCATTACTCCAGCCATCCAGTATTACAGTATTCCAGTAATCTAGTCACTCAGTGGTCCAGTAATCCAGTCACTCCAGTCACACAAGTCACACAAGTCACACAAGTCACTCCAGTAATCCAGTCACCTCAGTAATCCAGTCACTCCAGTAATCCAGTCATCCTGTGGTCCAGTAAACCAGTCACTTCAGTCACACCAGTCATACCAGTTATCCAGTTACCCAGCCCTCAGCTCACCCAATCACTCCAGTACTACTCAGTCATCTAATAGAGTCATTCTAATTAGTGACATTTTATAATCATTCATAGGATGGATTATAGCTAAAGTCCACAAAAATGTGTACTAACAGTGTAGTTAACAATGTGGGAAAGGGTATTAGGATTGAGTGTAGTGAAGTGTACAAAAAAGCGTAGTAAAAGTGTAGTAAAAGTGTGGGAAAGTGTAGCTAGATTGAGTGTAGCTAAAGTGTACAAAAAGCGTAGTAAAAGTGTAGTCAAGAGTGTGGGAAAGTGTGTAGTGATTGAGTGTAGCCAAAGTGCACAAAAAAGCGTAGTAAAAGTGTACTCAAAGTGTAGCAAAATGTATTGGGATTAGTGTAGCTAAAGTGTACAAAAAAGCGTAGTAAAAGTGTAGTCTAGAGTGTGGGAAAGTGTGTAGTGATTGAGTGTAGCCAAAGTGTACAAAACAGCGACTTCAAAGGATTTTAAATAGAGTAAAAATGATGATTAGCGTAGCTAAAGCTACATAAAAGCGTAGAGGTGCGAGTTCAGAGCGTGGGAAAGTGTGTAGTGACTGCGTTACGCTTGTACTGGGTAGGTCAAAGCGTAGACACAAAAGCCTAGTCAAAGACAAGGGTTTCAAGGTAGCCTAACAATGGGATGTCCACGTTAAGGCCTAGCGTCTGTTCAAGAGTGGGACGGTGACTCTCAGAGGGTTCAAGGAAGCGGGGAATGACCAAGCTAGATTGCGTAGGTCTAAGTTAGGGTTACAGGAGGAAACTCGAGGGTTTATATAAGTGAAGAAACGAGTTAAGGGCAGGCATAGAACAAGTCAGAATACGTAAGAACAAGTCATGACGAATAAGAATGAGTCATGCTCGGTAAGCATACGAGTCAGAGATGACGAAGCGTGGAAGGTGAAAGAACATTAAGGAATGTTCGCTGACTAAAGCAAGGTAAGAAATAAGGGGCCTAGGCAGGACTTGAACCAGCGACTAGGACTTAGTACAAGGTAACAAAGAAGGAAAGAATGAGTGATCGTAACAGATTGAGTGTAGCCAAAGTGTACAAAAAAGCGTACTAAAGTGTACAAAAAGTGTGGTAGCTGTCAAAGTGTAGGAAATCCTAATGAAGTGTAGTCTCATTTCCCTAATGCTCGGACTTCACAAAAATCCAAAAATCTGGCGTGAGAAAGTCACGTGACCATGTTGAATTTGCTGCGCCACCTCTTCGACTCTCTCTCACCACTACACCACACCTCAACAACAGCAAAACAGCCGGCGAGGGCTCAAAAGCTCCGCCGGCATCGCCAGGTGAGCGAAAACTCGCCCACCACCTCATCCGTTCACCCCGCAAACAGCCCGCCACCACCCACCACCCCACCCCCGACACGAAAATGACGAAAACGCGAAAACGCGGCCGGCGTGGGCTCAACAGCCCCGCCGGCTTCACGAGGTGAGTGATAAGTCATCCGCTCACCTCGCCCACAGCCGCGTGCACTCTTTGGCCCGCTACCACCTACCACATCACCCTCACCACGAAAACGATGAAAACGCGGCCGGCGTGGGCTCAACAGCCCCGCCGGCTTCACGAAGGTGAGTCATAGTTCACTACCACCACCACTAACTCACATACATGCTCGTGTTGCATGCTGCCCTACCTCCACCACCTCTCACCACCTCGAGCTCAAGCAACGAAGCCGGCGCGGGCTCAACAGCCCTGCCGGCTTCAATGGTTCGTGTTTATTTGTTGACCAACACACCTACTCACCTCGTACACAGCTGCTCGTGCTGCATGGCACTTCATTAACTAGTACCTATTGTACCACAATACATGTAATAGTTAGACATAATATATTTCGCATTTTCTGAACTGTCATAAGGTGTGAATTAATCATAAGATATAGTGAACTAGTAATAGTAGGGACTGGGTGACTGGGTGACTGGGTGACTGGATTACTGAGGTGACTGGGTGACTGGATTACTGGGTGGCTGGATTACTGAGGTGACTGGGAGTGACTGGTGACTGGGTTACTGGTGTCACTTGTGTGACTGGAGTGACTGGAGTGACTAGATTACTGGATCACTGAGTGACTCGATTACTGAAATGACTGGATGACTGAATGGCTGGATGACTGGACTACTGAGACTACTGGATTACTGGACCACTGAGTGACTAGATTACTGGAATACTGGAATACTGGATGGCTGGAGTAATGAGACAACTGGATTGCTGGATGACTAGGGCACTGGGCTACTAGGCTGCTGAGATGACTACATGACTGGGACACTGGGCTACTAGGCTACTGAGATAACTGGATGACTGGAACACTGGGCTACTGAGCTACTGAGACTACTGAAGTGACTGGGCTAATGAACCAATGAGATTACTGAAATGACTGGCTGACTGGATGACTGGGCAACTGAGCAACTGGTGTACTGGTTTAACTGATCCAATCATTCCAGTAACTTCAGACTTTTTGCAGTGTTGCTGATGCAGCAACTTAGCTTGAGGACCCGGAGAGACCGAAGACAACCCAGATCGGCTAACTGGTCATCGTCGATGGAAATAGTAGTACCCAGATCGATCACGAGTGTCTCCAGGCGACGGAAGGATGTGAGAAGAGAGGGGAGGCCAGAGGATAGACAGCCAGGTGTGAATTGACTGCTCTGAGACTGTGCGAGTCGGACTGTCTGCAGGGAATCGGCATGTCCAGCAGCAGCCAGTGCTTTGAAGAACGCATCTACACTGGAAGCAATGGGTTGAGCCCATTCAGCTCGTTAGGCTGTACAGCAAGGCCAGCCGATCACCAATTAGGCCGTGCTCTACTGGCCGGCTAACGATTGGCCGCTGGTGTATGGTCACCTAGGTTAGGGATCGGCTAGTAATAGAATGTACACGTAGAGTAGGGATCAGCCAATGTACCATTGTGCCCTGGCAGTGGGAATGGCCAACACAAAGGTTCCCTGAGGTAGGACCTGGCCGACTGGTGCTAATTACCCAGTCCTGCCTGCATCAGGGTTCGGCCCATAGAGAATAGGGATAGGCCGATGTGTAAACCCTCCATGTGTAGGGAGCGGCCGATGCAGGAAATGTTTAGGGGTGGGCATTGGCCACTGAATCATGTCTCCTACAGCAGGCATGGCCCGATAGATTGAGTGTCAATGGGTAGGGATGGGCCGATGTAATGATGTCCATCTGTAGGGATGGGCCGATGCCACCCGCCTCAGTAGGTAGGGATTGGCCGATGTATAGTTTGTTGATGCATAGGAATGGGCCGATGCATTGAGCCTCAATGTGTAGGAATGGGCCGATGCAATCAGAGTCAATGTGTAGGGATGGGCCGATGCAATCAGAGTCAATGTGTAGGGATGGGCTGATGCATTGAGCCTCAATGCGTAGGGATGGGCCGATGCAATCATCGTCGATGTGTAGGAATGGGCCAATGGGTTGAGCCTCAATGCGTAGGAATGGGCCAATGGGTTGAGCCTCAATGCGTAGGGATGGGCCGATATACCGATTGTCACTAGGTAGGCATGGGCCGATGCAATCAGCGTCAATGTGTAGGGATGGGCCGATGCATTGAGCCTCAATGCGTAGGGATGGGCCGATGCAATCAGTGTCGATGTGTAGGAATGGGCAAATGGGTTGAGCCTCAATGCGTAGGAATGGGCCGATATACCGATTGTCACTAGGTAGGCATGGGCCGATGCAATCAGTGTCAATGTGTAGGAATGGGCAAATGGGTTGAGCCTCAATGGGTAGGGATGGGCCGATATACCGATTGTCACTAGGTAGGCATGGGCCGATGCAATCAGCGTCGATGTGTAGGGATGGGCCGATGCATTCAGCCTCAATGCGTAGGAATGGGCCGATATACCTAGTGTCACTAGGCAGGCATGGGCCGATGTAAAGTTAGTCCATTGGTAGGAATAAGCCAATGTGATCAGTGTCAATATTATATGGCCTACACTACATTACATTCCTCAGCCTCTCCAACATGTCCATCTGACGTAGCAAAGAAATCATATGGAATATGTGTTGCCTACGAGTGTAGGCCAGAAATTCTAAGTGATCCAAGATAGGGCCATCAGTGTGGCATCATCATTTCTGGCCTGTTCTTCGGCGGCTGATCCCTCCGGCGGCTGGTGTTCTCTGCGCAGCCCTTGGGCCAATTGTCTGTTGGCCCAGTTGATTGCTTGCTCCACTGGATTGCGGCCGACGACGTTATCATCAATGTATTCCATGCCATAATCATGAAAACCACTCACAATGATCAAACGTCCCTGTGAATGGTGTATTTCCTGTCGCCATGTCCTCAGGATTTCTACCTTGCCAGTCATGGGCTGCAATCCAATGAATTCTTCTGCCCTCATAGGATGCCACGAGGTACTTACGCAGGTCCAGCTCGTCCAGAAGTCTATTTTCGTTTTCCCTCCGATCATTCGACGACATGATAGCTGGGATGTCAGCCAATGTAATATCCTGCTCGTCGTCCTCGGCTGGATCACGGCCTGACAAGGTAAGAAAATGCGTCATGAAAGCCGCGTTGATAATCGATGAGTTCTGGGCCATTTCGGCCCACATTTTCTGGCCCCTGGTTTGATATGTTGCCCCTGATTCGGCTGACCTCTGTTGAAACCATTCGGCCACCCTTGCTGCGTCGGCACGGACTGTCCTGCCAGTGATATCCTCCTCGGAGCCATTACCCACAAGGATTCGAACAGTTCTCTCGGCCGATACGATGTGATTCCACAAAGGCATTCTGGGGACCTCCAAAAACCAGCTCAAGGGGAAGCCATCTCTGGGGCCGTCTGCTGGCAAATCTTGCAGCGCATGTTCTCTGATA
>JBBPTG010000235.1:0-37378 GCA_038093975.1 Chalciporus piperatus | reverse complement strand
AATTTCATTGGCGGTGGGCTTGCCCTCAAAGAGCCGGGTTTGGTGGTAGAGATGGGAAATGGGGATTTCACGGCCTTCCGGTCTGACAGCACAACCCACTTGAATCTCTACTACGAGGGCACTAGGGCATCATTCGTGTTTCAAAGCGATCGGGCGTTTGATCGGTGGAAGGAGAACAAGAACGGTTGGTCCTTCAGCGACTTTTTCCACTAGACTCAGAGTACTTAAGTCTAGTCCATTGTATCTTTGATGATTAATCGTTGACTTGGTGTCATTTTTTGTTTCTGTCTCAGTGAGCTAGGCGCGCGTACCTCCGATGACGCCGGAAATAGTTTTCCATTCAATACCCCTTAGGTTCCAGATCTACACTGGTCTTCTGATCGCCGTTGGGTCCAGGCCTCCCTGCATGTATAATATAACACTACGGCGAGAGTTCCCTTCATTCTTTTCTCTTCAATCCACTTCAACCCCCTCTACAACATACACTTACCAACAACATGGCAGGCCCTCAGACTAGAAAAGAGACCCGTGGCAAGAAACGCCCCGCTAGCCCTTCACTTTCCCCTCCCCCTCCTGCGCAGCCTTCTAAACGTCAGAGAGGTAAACGACGCGACTCACCGAGCCCACTGAGTCCCGCAGAGGCCAAGGCTGTGAAAAAACTGGAGCAGAAAGAGAAAGCGGCAGCAGCAGCTGCATTACTGGAGGAGGAAAAACGAGGTAAGTATCCATGTACGATACAAATACATGCTCACCATGCCGGCCAGCTACTCGCAAGAGGGTGGCACGGCTTCTCGCTCAAGAGGAAGCTGAGACCAGCCAAGAGGACGCTGACGGTGAGGACGCACAATCATCCCCCCGTGTCAAACAGCGCAGAAAGGCCCGGGAAGAGGTTTCTCTCTCTCTTCTTGATGCGCTACTTGGTGATGGCGATGATTTGGAGGTGGGCGAGAAAGATACGGAGGAAGGCGAAGTTGATGAAGACGCTGACGCCGGAGAGCATGGACATGGGCATGATACACAGGACAATGCCCAAGTCAACGCTGGGGATGCCAATGAAGGTGCAAAAGCACCATCTCCAGCCCAGGCGACGGTGAAGGCGAATGACGAGGTATTTGTTTTTTCTTAGCTCCACAAACATACTGACTTGAACCTCACTCAGATTATTCGAGGGCCGCAAGAAGACGATGAAAAGAAAAATGATACCACATCAAAAGGCGCCCCAGTATCCAAGGGACAGAAGGTCAAACTTGGGACGTTCGAATGCCCAAGCACCAACAAACTTGCCAAGCTAGGTCACGGCCTAGTTCGCCAGTATATCTCACTCACTCACGGATTTCCTATGGGCGTTCAGAAGGAGGAGATCTGTTGGAAGGCATTGGTCCTGGGGAGCAAAAAAGACTCGACGCTCTCCACCTTTTTCAAGGGTATGGAGACCAACACACAACTGAAGATGCAACTCATAGACTATGTAAGCATCAATATGACCGTCTATTCTGTACTAAC
Source organism: Chalciporus piperatus (assembly GCA_038093975.1). Lineage (NCBI taxonomy): Eukaryota > Fungi > Basidiomycota > Agaricomycetes > Boletales > Boletaceae > Chalciporus > Chalciporus piperatus. The sequence continues at coordinate 35,875 of JBBPTG010000235.1, read as the reverse complement.
AAACTACATGGCGCCATATAAATAGGTTTGGGGAGGAGCTACCCAGCTCCGTGGTGAGCTCGTTGCCAAAGCACGACTCACCGTTCCTCATGCATATGGTCTCCCCGGGGATTTGAAGGGGGAAGAGTTGTTGTTGGCGGTCAGATGGTTGGTCGACCAAGGGAAAATGTTGCACGGCGGGTTGAATATCAAGGTAAGTGACATTTACCGGCAATACCTGGTCATTCTGAAAAAGTGTGAAGGAACGCACCTGTGAAGGTGACCCATGGAGCCATCCGATTTTCCCCCAACTCATCAAGGCTCAGTGGTGGGGACAACGAGGCCAGGGTACGCTTTTAGGCACCGGGTCCACCAATCCTTACCTCAATGCTCCCATCCCTCAACTGGCCTTGGTCGCCACTGCCGTATGTGTTGCTCATCCTACCATTCACACAACTGATGTAATACATTGTTTATCAGATCGAATGTGTTCTTTCTGGCTTGAGCAATGGCACTGTGATGGACTTCAACGATTCTGTGTTCCGCCCAAGGTATATAAACGTACACACTCTCAGGCTTGACTGAATGGTTTCATTAGATTCGAGTATTACCTTGAGATGCTGAAACAGTTTAATGCAAAATGTCCCAACTATCTGGTGTTACGATCACTACCTGCCCCTATCCTTTTTCCTTGTCTCCGTCTCTCCCCGAGTCCTTCCTTGACTTCCCCGAGTCCTTCCTTGACTTCCCCGAGTCCTTCCTTGACTTCCCCGAGTCCTTCCTTGACTTCCCCGAGTCCTTCCTTGACTTCCCCGAGTCCTTCCTTGACTTCCCCAAGTCCTTCCTTGACTTCCCCGAGTCCTTCCTATCACCTAGACGCTTGATCTACTTCATTGATCCCTTATCCGCAGTCGGATCTCCGATCTTAGCTCTAGCCCTCGACTTGTCTGCCTCGTGTCCCACCTCGTGGACCCTCCAGTGACTCACCCGCCTCGTGTCCCACCTCATGGACCCTCCAGTGACTCACCTGCCTCGTGCCCCGCCTCGTACCCCACCTCGTGGGCCTTTCTCTGACTCGTTCGCCTCGTGTTCTCCAGACCTACCTCATATCCGGTCGGCATTTCCTTCCTCTTTGTCATTCCTTTGTCATTCTGTCTTATGCCTCCGTCCGATCATCGGATGTTCGTCATTTGCCCTTAGTCTTCCCTTTCCCTTCTGGTTGCTTAGTCATTACCTTTGGGATCGTACTTAAGTCCCAGGTTCTCGCGCTATGACACTCTAACCTTGGTCTACCCGGTCACCTAGCTACCCAGCCTAGTGTCCTATCTAGCTATCCCTCTCTCTCTTTCCTAGTGTCCAAGGTCTCTATGCAATCCATTCCTTGTTGCTAGATCTTGCCTAGAATCCCTGAGTCGTCGCTCTACTCCTGAGTGAGCGCTTGAGTCTTGTCTGGACATCCCAGCAAGCTCTCTCCTTGTTCCTACCGGGTCTACGTTTGGGCCTACCCGGCACACACGTAACATCTGGCCAACGTGGTTCAAAAGAAAATCCAGGAACATACCGGGTAAGTGATATTCTTTGTCAAAATTGTCAAACTGACGACGTCCATCATGATTAGTTTCCAAGAGGCGAAAGCTGCTACATTCACATTTGATTTCCAGGCACTGGAGGACAAGGCCAATCCACAAGGCCAAGTAGAGTAGCGTACATACATTGTTGAGGCCGCCATTGAAATAAATTGACATTTTAATGTCTATCACTTTGTGAACAAATCTGACTAAAGAGTGAACAATGGCATAAAATGGAAAAGCTAGTGAGGGTCTAAGGGCTTTGCAATAGTAACACAAAGGACCTATATGAACTGCCAGCCTAGCTTTATATCTTCCTTTTGATGAAAATTGGTTCAATAATGACGCCCTTTATAAAGGGACTTGTTGCTTTTGGCCATTTGGGACATTTGTGCAGAAAAGGGTCAAAAACCATAAAAAGGATACATAAGGCATAAAATTTCAACAAAGGGCTCACTATGGTATAGGGGTATTTTCCTGATGTTGGTCGACGCTATACAGGAAACGGTAGAGGAGGTGGTCCCCATCACCAAACTAAGTCCCTTCACAAAGCGGTGGTGGACCTCGGAGCTCAACGAGGAAAAGACGGCAATGAAGAAACTCGCTCGCCAATCCTTCGACAAACGCCAACAAAGAAACCACCCAATACACGCGCGATACCAGGGCGCACGCTCCCTATTCTCTCAACACATTCAGGCAGCGAAGGAGTCTCATTGGGTCGAGTATCTAGAGGAGATCGACAACAGCAATATCTGGGACGTCCACAAATACTTAGTCAACGAGCCATCAGACCACTTCATCCCCCGCATTCCCAACCTCCGCCCCGACCCACAAACAGCACCCCCAGACGACCAGTCCAACGAAGCCAAGAGCAAGATTCTATACAACACCTTCTTTCAACCTGAACCCGACTCTGTCCCATCATACGAAACGGCTGAGTACCCGCCTCCGGCCCACCCCTTCCACAACATAACCGACGACCAGATCATGCGTGCGATCAAAAAGCTCTCTCCCTACAAAGCCCCAGGACCCAACGGGATAAGCAACTGCATCTTCACCAATTGCGCTGACCTTCTCGTCGCCCATCTAGGGCCCATATTCAGATCTACCTTCACCCTCCAGTACTACCCCGAGGAGTGGAAGATATCCTCCACGGTGGTGATCCGTAAGCCGGGCCGGCCCGATTACTCGGCGGCCAAGGCGTATCGCCCCATTGCGCTACTGGACACGATGGCGAAAGTGCTGTCATCGTGCGTCGCTGATGACCTGATCTTCTTGGCCGAGAAGTATTCGCTCCTCCCCCCCACTCATTACGGGGGAAGACCAGGTCGCTCGACCACAGACTCCCTTCTCGCCCTCACAAAATTCTGTTATGACTCTTGGGCCCACAGCGCTGATAAATATGCCTCAGTTCTCCTTCTAGACATCAAGGCAGCATTCCCAAGCGTAGTAGTCCCGGTCCTGCTCCATGAGCTCCGCAAGAAAGGAATCCCGGAGGAGTATGTATCATGGTATGAAAGACGGCTTCAGAACCGCAAAACCGTTCTCGTCTTCGACGATTTCATCTCCTCCCCCTTTCATATTCCTATGGGCCTAGACCAGGGCTGTCCACTCTCACCGATCGCATTTCTTTTCTATAACGCAGGTCTAATTGGCGCTGCCGAAGGAGCTCGGGATCGAATGATTCTGGGCTTCATCGACGACACCGCGCTCGCAGCAAGGGGAGGATCGTTCGAGGAGGCAAATGAGAAGCTGAGGGACATGATGGAAAGCGAGGAGGGAGCTTTAAAGTGGAGCGAAGAACATTTTTGCCAATTCGAATTAGACAAAACCGCACTCATCGAGGTCTCACGACGACGCGAATCGGGCCCCAATGAGGGAACGTCAATCCCGATCGCTCGTCCGCCCATTACCATCCGAGGCCATCGAATCCAACCCTCAGCATCGCACAAATTCCTAGGCGTCATCATCGACCAGGAGCTCAGATTCAAAGAACACACCGCCTACGCCATAGCAAGAGGAACAAAGTATGTACTAGCATGTGGAAGAATGATGAAAACAACGAAGGGAGTACAAGGAAAAATGATGAAGAAGCTATACGAGGGCGTCACCGTCCCGAAGATGCTGTACGCAGCGGAGGTGTGGGCGCCGGCGTTGGCCAAGAAAGGACGAGGACAGAAAGGCGGGGGATGGGGACCAAGGGGAGTTGCGAAGAAGATGGAAACGGTTCAGCGCACGGCGGCCATCTTGATCACGGGAGGTATGCGATCCACGGCCACCGACCTTTTAAACGCACACAGCGATCTCCTCCCCATTCATCTACTCATCCGCAAACACTGCGTCCGCTCCACCCTTCGCCTCGCAACTCTCACAGATACAAACCCGGTCGCCAAAGCTCTCCGACAAGCGCACAGAAGCAGAAAGCGTCACCAATCCCCCTTACACCTACTAGCGGGCGAGTTTCGAGTTAACCCACGCTCGGTCGAGAAGATCCAACCAGTTAGACACGACACAAAGTGGAAACCGCCGGTCGAGGTAGACATCGCGGACAGCAAGGAGATAGCCATAGCGCAGGACGTAGTTGCAGAGGTGGAAGAGGAGATTTGCCTGTACTCGGATGGATCAGGTATGGAAGGAGGAATTGGAGGGGCGGCGGTCTTGAGACGAGGAGGGAGAAAGGAGAAAGAGCTTCGGTTTTACTTGGGAACGGACAAGGAGCATACGGTCTACGAAGGGGAATTGGTAGGGATGATACTCGCGGTCGAGTTACTGCGCCAGGAACGGTCAGTCCGCTCGGTCTCGCTCGCGATCGACAACCAGGCGGCCATAAAGGCAACATCCTCATTTCAGTCAGGCCCGGGGCATTACCTCACTGATATCCTTCACAAAAGCCTTCGCTCGACCCTCAACCGCCTCAACCTTGAGAGTCTAAAGCTCAGATGGTCGCCAGGGCACACCGGGATTCCGGGCAACGAGGAGGCAGACGAAAGCGCGAAACTGTTACGCTTGTACCGGGTAGGTCAAAGCGTAGACACAAAAGCCTAATCAAAGACAAAGGTTTCAAGGTAGCCTAACGATGGGATGTCCACGTCAAGGCCTAGCGTCCGTTCAAGAGTGGGACGGTGACTCTCAGAGGGTTCAAGGAAGCGAGGAATGACCAAGCTAGATTGCGTAGGTCTAAGTTAGGGTTACAGGAGGAAACTCGAGGGTTTATATAAGTGAAGAAACGAGTTAAGGGCAGGCATAGAACAAGTCAGAATACGTAAGAACAAGTCATGACGAATAGGAATGAGTCATGCTCGATAAGCATATGAGTCAGCGATGACGAAGCGTGGAAGGTGAAAGAACATCAAGGAATGTTCGCTGACTAAAGCAAGGTAAGAAATGAGAGGCCTAGGCAGGACTCGAACCGGCGACTAGGACTTAGTACAAGGTAACAAAGAAAGAAAGAATGAGTGATCGTAACATTACCCCCGTATTAGAATCAAGTCATCGACGAAGATAAAAACTAGTCAAATGTTTAACCCGTAATGACCTGGAGAACCTGTCATGTTTGCATATCCGACATCGTCGGTTGGATCATCTCCGTCATAGAGAGTGGCGTCGTCGTCGTCGCGTGAATAAGCCTCACCCGAGATACGGGTATAGAGTGGAGGGGGGCGTCGAGCAGCTCGATTGGTATTGGTTGATCGGCGGGAACGGGAAGAGGGTGCAACAGGTGGCGTGGTTGTATGTCTCTGTCCACGCCTAAGTGGGCAACGACCTTGAATGTGACCGGGTGCCCAGCGGAAGCACGTGGGACACTGGTATACGGGACAGTGGACACGTATATGGCCCAGTCGGTGACATACGAAGCAGGCATCGTGGTACTGGGGATGTGAGGTGGATAGAGGTATGGTGCCAGTCCGTTGTCGTTGCGAGGTAATGTGGTTACGTTCTGCACGAAAGAAGACTGCTTCCTCTTCATCGTTCAAAGGGGAGCTAGACGCGGAAGGAGTCGACGAGGGGAGAGATGAGGTAGAAACTCCGATGACAGGGGTTGGAGATTGAGCCGCAGAGGCGGATTCTCTGAGGTAGCGGTCTAGGTCATTCAGAAACTCCGGCATCCGTAGCTCATAGAGAGCAATGCTGAGGTTGGTAATTAGATCACCGTGGATGTTGCGGAGGGAGGCAGCTTCTGAATGAGCTTGGTGAACCGTCGTCAGGGAAGGAGGAAGATTGACAAGACGGGATGCTTGCAAGTAGGCACGGTAGAGGGCAAAGAGGGGTGACCCCAGATCAAGGTGGGCGCCGATGGGTACAGAGAGACGTGAGTCAAGTAAGAATTGGGACATACGGTCCATGACGGCATTGTCCATCAACTCGTCACGAAGACGATGAGCGGTGAGTGGTAACTCGATGGGTAAGACTCTGACGGTGGGAATAGCGGCAATATGAGTGGGGGCATCTAGGTCTTCCTGCAAGACTGGCCATTCAGCGGAGTTTAGTGGAAGACCAGTGGTATTCCATCCAGCCTCAGCGACGGTTGGGCTAGCGGGTTCGGGAGAAGAGGGACGAGTGGGTTGAATAGGTAGAGAGCGAATAGGTAAACCGGGGGGGTAAGTAGGAGAAGAGGAAGAACGAGATAGAGAAGAAATGGAAGACATAGTGGTCGACGAAGGGGTAGTGGGAGCAGACATAGTTTCAGCGGCGAGTTTTGCGTCTGACAGAAGATGGGGATCTTGAGGAAGAAGGGAAGGCGGATGGATGAGCTTTCTTATAGTTTTCAAGAACATCCTTGGCGTGGGTAAGGTCTGTCTCTTTGAGCCAGCGATCTTCGTCAGCAGTATATCCTTTCCAGCGAACCAGGTACGAGTGGCGTCCGGAGAAACTTCGCATCAGCAAGACTGCAAAAAGTCTGAAGTTACTGGAATGACTGGATCAGTTAAATCAGTAGTCCAGTGGCCCAGTAACAAGTAATTTCAGTAGTTTCAGTAGTTTCAGTAACCTAGTCACCCAGTCATCAAGTAGTTTCAGTAGTCTTAGTAACCCAGTGGCCTAGTGGCCCAGTCATCCAGTCATTTCAGTAGCTTCAGTAGCTCAGTCATTCAGTCATCCAGTAGTCTCAGTAGTCTCAGTCATCCAGCAGCCCAGTCATCCAGTCATCCAGTCATTTCAGTAGTCCCAGTAGCTCAGTCATCCAGTCATTCAGTCATTTCAGTGGTCTCATTAGTCCAGTGGCCAAGTGTTCCAGTTATCCAGTAGTTCCAGTAACCCAGCAGCCCAGTCATCAAGTCATCCAGTTACTTCAGTAGTCTCAGTAGCCCAGTCATTCAGTCATTCAGTCATCCAGTAGTTCCAGTAACCCAGCATCCCAGTCATCAAGTCATCTAGTAGTTCCAGTAACCCAGCAGCCCAGTCATCCAATCATCCAGTCACTTCAGTAGTCTCAGTAGCTCAGTAGCCCAGTGTTCCAGTCATCCAGTTATCTCAGTAGCCTAGTAGCTCAGTTTCCCAGTCATGTAGTCATCTCAGCAGCCTAGTAGCCCAGTGCCCTAGTTATCCAGCAATCCAGTTGTCTCATTACTCCAGCCATCCAGTATTCCAGTATTCCAGTAATCTAGTCACTCAGTGGTCCAGTAATCCAGTCACACCAGTCACACCAGTCACACCAGTCACTCCAGTCACTCCAGTAATCCAGTCACCTCAGTAATCCAGTCACTCCAGTAAACCAGTCACCCTGTGGTCCAGTAAACCAGTCAGTCATACCAGTTATCCAGTTACCCAGCCCTCAGCTCACCCAATCACTCCAGTACTACTCAGTCATCTAATAGAGTCATTCTAATTAGTGACATTTTACAATCATTCATAGGATGGATTATAGCTAAAGTCCACAAAAATGTGTACTAAAAGTGTAGTTAACAATGTGGGAAAGGGTATTAGGATTGAGTGTAGTGAAGTGTACAAAAAAGCGTAGTAAAAGTGTAGTTACAAGTGTGGGAAAGTATAGCTAGATTGAGTGAGCAAAGTGTACACAAAAAGTGTAGTAAAAGTGTAGTAAAAGTGTGGGAAAGTGTAGCTAGATTGAGTGTAGCTAAAGTGTACAAAAAAGCGTAGTAAAAGTGTAGTCAAGAGTGTGGGAAAGTATAGCTAGATTGAGTGTAGCAAAAGTGTACAAAAAAGCGTAGTAAAAGTGTAGTGAAATGTGTGGGAAAGTGTGTAGTGATAGAGTGTAGCTAAAGTGGACAAAAAAGCGTACTAAAAGTGTAGTTACAAGTGTAGTGATTGAGTGTAGCAAAGTGTAACAAAAAAGCGTAGTAAAACTTGAATCAAATGTGTAGGAAAGTGTAGCCTGAGCTAGATTGAGTGTAGCAAAAGTGTACAAAAAAGCGTAGTAAATGTGTAATTACAAGTGTGGGAAAGTGTATTAGGTTAGAGTGTAGTGTACAAAAAAGCGCAGTAAGTGTGTAGTTACAAGTGTAGCAAAGTATGTGGAGATCAAACCTATTGAAAGTGTACAAAAAAGCATACACAAGTGTACAAAAAATATGGTAGCTATCTAGTGTAGGAGATCCTAATAAAGTGTAGCTACATTTCCCTAATGCTCGGACTTGACAAAAAATCCGCGCGAAAAAGTCACGTGACCATGTTGAATTTGCCGCGCCACCTCTTCGACTCTCTCTTACCACTACACCACACCTCAACAACAGCAAAACGGCCGGCGAGGGCTCAAAAGCCCCGCCGGCATCGCCAGGTGAGTGAAAACTCGCTCACCACCACATCCGCTCACCTCGCAAACAGCCTGCTGCCACCTACCACCTCACTCTCAACACGAAAACGCGAAAACGCGAAAACGCGGCCGGCGTGTGCTCAACAGCCCCGCCAGCTTCACGAGGTGAGTGATAAGCCACCCGCTCACCCCGCAAACAGCCGCTCGCACTGCTCGGCCTGCTACCACCACTTCTCACCACCTCGAGCTCAAACAACGAAGCCGGCGCGGGCTCAACAGCCCTGCTGGCTTCAAAGGTTCGTGTTTATTTGGTGATCAACACACCTACTCACCTTGTACATAGCTGCTCGTGTTGCATGGCACTTCATTAACTAGTAACTATTGTACCGGAATACATGTAATACATCGACACAGCGACTTAAATGAACGGCTGTTCAGCACTCTTTCGTAGCTAAACAAGCCTTCTCATTGGCTGGCAAGCACCTAAACGATCCCAAAGAGTGTCTTACAGCACGATTACTAACACCTTGTCCAAAACGAGGTTCCTAAGGCTGCCAAAAAATCGGCTAGGTTCGCAGATGTAGTCAGACATAATATATTTCGCATTTTCTGAACTGTCATAAGGTGTGAATTAATCATAAGATATAGTGAACTAGTAATTGGGACTGGGTGACTGGATTACTGAGGTGACTGGGTGACTGGATTACTGGGTGACTGGATTACTGAGGTGACTGGAAGTGACTGGTGACTGGGTTACTGGTGTGACTTGTGTGACTGGAGTGACTGGAGTGACTGGAGTGACTAGATTACTGGATTACTGAGTGACTGGATTACTGAAATGACTGGATGACTGAATGGCTGGATGACTGGACTACTGAGACTACTGGATTACTGGACCACTGAGTGACTAGATTACTGGAATACTGGAATACTGGATGGCTGGAGTAATGAGACAACTGGATTGCTGGATGACTAGGGCACTGTGCTACTAGGCTGCTGAGATGACTACATGACTGGGAAACTGGGCTACTAGGCTACTGAGATAACTGGATGACTGGAACACTGGGCTACTGAGCTACTGAGACTACTGAGACTACTGAAGTGACTGGGCTAATGAACCAATGAGATTACTGAAATGACTGGCTGACTGGATGACTGGGCAACTGAGCAACTGGCGTACTGGTTTAACTGATCCAGTCATTCCAGTAACTTCAGACTTTTTGCAGTGTTGCTGATGTACAAGGTAATGAGAAAGGAAAGAATGAATGATCGTAACACCAACCCCTTCGCCACCAGACCGGGTCATTACCTTATAGACAGATTCAACAGGGCAATGCGGGGAGTGGCCAAAACCAACAACATCTCAAAGCGTAACATCACTATCAACTGGATCTCGGCGCACAGCGGAGTAGAGGGCAACGAAAGAGCAGACGAGGAAGCCAAGAGAGCGGCAGGAGGACCGGAACAAACAAGCCCCAAACGTCGCCTCCCTACATTTCTGCGCAAGGCGCCACTGCCGCTAAGCATCTCCGCTTGCCTTCAATGGCAGCGGAAGACAACGCACGAACGATGGGAACAGAAATGGGCTAAGTCCGCACATTTTGAACGACAGAACAAAGTTGATACAAAACTACTAGCAGGATCCTTCGTCTCGCTCACCGCGACACTCCCCAAATGCCGGTCCGCAGTCCTCATCTGGCTTTGCACAGGACACTGTCCGCTCAACAAGTACCTGAAATGAAGCACCAAATCGGAGACCGACAAATGCCCGCATTGCGCAGACACCAGGCCCTCGGTAACATCTCTCCGGACCAATAACACGCAAGCTAACTCTCAATTCCAGAAAGGCTCGCTCGCTCAATGACCATTAATCTAATCACTACCCTGATAATATCCTATTCTATCACATCCCACTACTAAATATACCCCACTAATACACCAACAACATATTAATCACCCGCCGACGACAAGGATCGGGCGCCCCACGTCCAAGGGACCATTCGGCAACATGAGCCACGAGCCAAGAGGGTCATCTCAGTCTCCACAAACTCACCCCCATCTAACATACTCTCCCCATCAACCCCCACCCCACTCACATCACTCAATAGTTACCTATCCCTCATTCTCCTTTCGTACACTTCCGCTTCGGCAGTCGGGTACTTGCTTAACCACGAACTCAACACGAGCCACTCACTACCTAAACGCAGTCTATTGCAAACGAGCACCGTTAATTGGAAGGTTAGTGTGTCTAAAACCGCCGGCGGGAACGGCGGGACTCGAGGGAAGTTTACGACTTGCTCTCGAGGGCATTCACATAATCAGGGATACAGTGGAGGCACTGGTGCCTCCTTCGCTTCTAGTTTGTGTTGTCTTACATAGGGTTACATGTACCCCAACTAGACACAAATGGATTCAAAAAAAAAAAAAAAAAAAAAAAAAAAGGGAGCCCTGGCGACGCTCGAACAAATACAAAGCTCTTAGTCAAATGCTCATGACCAATCAAAGACTCGACAAGGTAGCTGCTTGCCGAGCAAGCCTCACGTCCAGCGGGATGATGGATGGAACCTGCCTCTCCATTGCCCTGAGGTGTCTCGGTATGCCCACCGCTTCTCTTCGTAACTTCACAACTAATTTTATAACAGCCCTTTTAACCCCCTCTGATAACTTAGACAATGTTACAGAAGGTGCACCAGCCGGTCCTCAAACTACTGAAGCTTCCATGGGCAGTGCGAGTACACTAGGTGACAATGAGGAAGCCGAGCCCTCCGACTTACCCACAAATCTATATGGTCACTGTGAACTCACCCACACACCACGTAAGTTATTTCGTCACTGAACTTTGAATTTGATGTCTGACATTTTTGTGAATTTGATGTCTGACATTTTTGTGAATCAGAGCGCAACCATTCACGCTCGGTTGTGGCACTGGCAGGGGAACTTGGTATCCCATCTCTGCCCAACCTCCTCCGGCGATTTCTTTTCCTTCAGTCGCACCCGAACGACCAGCGTGACCCCTCCGATATCCCTCTCGATGATTGCCCTTGGTTCGACGGTAGAATTTCCGTTTTCAACTTGGCTGTTGCTTCTTTCTATGCCCCTAGCGATATCAGTGGACTTGGTGGCATGCGGAGTGAGTACATTTGCGCGGCCCCAAACTGGAGAAACGAGGCACCCCGCTTCGATTGCGTCTCCGTTGGTGCATGCCAAAATGACCTGACCAAGACAGGTATGCATGCGTACGAGATCGCGCGTGTGTTCGCCTTCTTTTCATTCAGGTTCCGCTTTGTTCAATATTCCTGCGCTGTCATTCGGTGGTTCAACAAGATCAGTGACGGACCAGACGAAGACACAGGCATGTGGATGGTGAAGCCTTCCTCTCTTCCGAGCCGTGCACCCAACTACGCTATCATTCACATCAAATCCATATACCAAGCAGCACACTTAATCCCAATCCTTGGGCCCAACCCCATCCCTCTCAACATCATGCCCCATGATTCATACAACACATTCCGCGGTTACTACATCAATAAATACGCTGATCATCATTCGTTCGAGATTGCCCAGTAATTCACTGCATGTGTCGTATAACTCTAGCACACATTGACAAGTAGTACTTAGTCGTCGCCGTCAATGCTTATATTACTTGGATTATACATTTCTCGCTTGCGTGCTTAGCCTGCTTAGCTGAAAATATGAATAATGCTCATTAAGTACACTTGTCGAGCTTAAGTTGTTTGTGAGTAAAATAGAATGTCCAAAAAAGTCCAGAAAAGGTAATTAAGTAATGTGCTAAAATGCTAATGAACTTACCGTAGCTGTCGAGATGATGGCCCTTTCAATGCTGACAATAAGATCCCATATTGGCGAGCCAAGTTCCCTCCATGAGAGCGCATCAAAATCATGAAATTCAAGTACGTTTGGGTGTATCGAATCCCATACTTGAGGTTGGGGTTATCCTAACACTGACGTTGCATGTGGTTCACATAGGTTTCGCAAATCTCCTTGAATACAGTGTCGCCAGCCAGTCGCCTCCACGAGCTGCTTTGAACAACTCGATAAAGCAGGCTGTTGGGCCCCCACGTTCAAGCTTCTGGAAAATATTGAATACGACAGGATCTTGAAGCTTTGATTGCAGTAGGCGCCCATCGGTGATAAGGAGCGTGTGAGGAGCGTATTTCCCATGTGCTAGTCGGATCGTGTGTTGTTTGTCAAGCGGCAGTGCTGCTTCATTGTTCTTCTGTTGTACAAGGTAGTAAGCTTAACTTACAAGTTACAACACTGACTGTAGTACTTACTCTTCGGACTGCATGCTTGAACCCTTCATTCAATGATGCAAGATTCTCACATCTATCACATATCCGACTTTTATTCAAAGTCTTCCCCTCACAGTTAGATGCTCGAATGAAGCGCTGCGCATAGTTCACCTCCCATTGTGCCCAAGCCAACAGTGTTTCATTGAGTTTGTGTTGTTCATCCACAGTCCATTCGGCCTCCTTTAGGTTTGCATTCATTTTCAGATCTCCCGATACAGACTTGATGACCTCAGGGTGACGCCTGGAGACGGACTTCAACTCCTTCACAAGTGGTTCAAATTGCTTGTACGGGAATACCTGGCATGCAAGTCGTGCACGGAACTCGGGTGATATGCCACCAAGGCTGCGTGTCTGCGTCCGTAGTATATATTCAGTATATTTGGCATCCCGTAGGTGCTCACAAGGTACGGGCAGTGAGGCAGATGTAGAAGATACCCTTGGAGTAGGGGTGGTTGTGAACACTGGCAGATTTTCTGTTTGAGGTCGAGGCGAGGCTCGAGGAAAGAATTGGGCAACTGATGGAGTCTGGAGTAGATGAGTAAAGAATCATGCCTACAAACCATGATGGCCACTGACCGCTGTGACCTTTTTAACCTGATAGCTGACCTCTGGTTTTCTAGCCTTTTCGCCAACAATCTTGATCCGTTTCGCTGAAGGTTCTGCGCCAAAATAGTGAGCAAGGGTTGGTCCATTATGCTGTGCCAAGGGAACTCATGAGTTGTCATCATATCTCCTATAAAGAGTTGATATACCATGGACGTAGTATTCACAGTCGTTTTATGCTGTTTGTGCACGTTTTCGCTGCCGGTAATTCGTGGACATCATTGACGATGATGGTCCCAGTTACGCAGCTCATACTGGCGCTTGGGATCGTTACGGAGTACAACCCACTTGTGGCAGCCAGCACACTTGACACGAAACACTTCGACTTGCTGAGTCCATGGATCGTTCTCGAGTTTTTTCCGGCGGTGGTCTGATGACATTCGTTTCGAATGTGAACCTTGGGCAGCTGTAGATCGCGCTGTTTTGATTTCTTGATTGTCCGTGTCGTAGCTCTCCATGCTGCTCTCATCCAACTCCTCAAGGTCCTTCGGCTTGGACCTGGTTAGATTCTCGTCGGTAGAGGTATTCTGCTGCTTGACAGGTAGTTCGTCACGCATGGGGCATCCAGGGGTTGATTCGGGCAGAACACCGGATTTGAGCAGCTGGCTGTTGGACTCGGAGGACAGACCATCCATGATTATGATGTTGTCGGAGCTGTCTTCGCCATCCGTTTGTGCCAGCGTAGCTGTGTACACAATGCTTACAGTGGTTTGCGAATGTAATGGCAATCCGGATTTTTTTTTGTTTCAGTGCGTGACCGAAAAAGGAAATTCTGTACTACCGCATCGAAGGGCTACAACGTCGTGACAATGAGATGTGGTTGTACAGTACGCACCACTCTACACCATGGCCAACAAAAAGAGACAGCCGACTGGGTTGAATGACACAGGAAGTGCGCCATACGTACTCACAATCAAGCTATTTGCTCTTGGTAGGAGACAAAATGATGCACATGGCCCTACTAGTACCCATGCTGCCAAGATGACTCGGGCTTCGAACGAAAGTGCTCCCGGTCGATCTCGGGAGCTGCCACAGTCCCCGGTCATCACGGGTGGAGCTGAGGAAAAGGTAAGTGAACTTTGGAGGTGTATATACTCAACTTCTCGAACACCTAGAAGCTCGAAGTCAAGCTTGGACTTGGAGGTTCGGACTCGGACATCGAGCTTGTTGGCGCCAGTGGGAACAGCAATCGCCGATGAAGTCGGTTTGGAGCATGGTTTTGAATTCTTCCCTTTATACTTCATTTGGTTCGGAGGCTGTCTTTCGGAGAATTTTGCGACCGAGTCCCACCTCTCAAAGGTTTCGACATAAAGTTGCTGGCGTGATCGTGATATCATGTTGGACTCCAAGCCAGGTACAGGCTTCATCGAGGAAAAGATTGGAATCTTCAGCATAGAGGCCTTCTAGTGCCATCAAGGTGGCTCACGTGAGTAGTCGGGTGCGTCCAAGAAGTGGGAAAGGTGGTCGATTTACAGAACCATGCTCCTCAAAGATCGGTAGCAGCTGCGTTCGGAAACCTCAAGGACTTCGCAGATGTTGTCGAGGGGTCACCCATGGTTCCATAGCTCTAAAGCACATTCCTTGATGTTGTCGCTAATTCTTCGATTGCCCATCGTCGTTGTGATGCTGGGTATATGCGTTGTCGTGATGTTGTAGCCCTTCGACGCGGTAGTACACTGGCAGAATTTCCTTTTTCGGTCACGCGCTGAAACAAAAAAAAATCCGGATTGCCATTACATTCGCAAACCGCTGTAATAACTGTGAGTACTCCACAGTCTCTGCAGAAATATTTACGGCTTACGGGATTGTTAGCAGGTGTTCGAGTGCTTGTTTTCCCATCTCCTCTCTCATCCCCACCCCTGTGCTCTTGAAGTCCAACTGACGCTGGTAAGCACTCATAGCCATCATTACGAAAACTCTGCAGGACCATCCGTCATGCTGACATTGCATTGGCGGTGGCAAAAAAACCTGGCAGGTCCATGTCCCGTCATTCCAGTCAATCGAAGATCTGGGTGATATTGCAATGATGGCATCGAGCACTCGTTTGAGCAACTAAACGTAGCCGGTAAGGTTTATATTGTTTGCACAAATGTAACTTACTGATTCCGCCCACACGGCTGCCAACTTGAGCTCTGGGATACTATCGTATATCCCGAGCTGGTGTGCCTCAAAGTCGACGAAGCCCAACATCCAATGGCTTGGAGTTCCACCACAGAGAGATATCATCCAATGTGGCCGTTGTAGAACGAGTTCGCGTGGATGGCCATTAGCCTGGATGCCATATTATTGTGAGTAGATCAGATGACTTTCTCAAAGTCGGAGACACTTACTGCTTGTTGAATGTGCTCGTCGATAGTCCCCTCCGCATGGCTAGGAACCACTGTACCCATTGCAAGAGGGGCAATCCAAGAGGAGAGAGCAAGGAGATCACAGTCCCCCTCACATTCATTCATATTCTGCACGAGCGCAGCGAATGCATTGAGGGTCGAGCTGGGTAGTTTGTGATTTCCTTCTATCAGTGGTAGTAGGTCACTGTAATGAATCTCGACATTCCGTATGCGACGAACTTGTCCGCGAAGCTCGGTGTCCATCTCTTGGAAAGTACGCTCGAGAATGAACGTGTGATTTGATGCGCCATCATACATTGTATCATGCTAGCTACACTTTGCAAGGCACCGAAAGCCGTCCCAAAAGCCCACCATCAACATCCCCCCGGCCCGTTCCCAAAAATACGCTACCCCCGGACAAGAAAAACCGAGGTTTTGGACCTCAAATACGCAAATTTTCGGCCGAACCTTATAGGAAGCTTCAGGGGGCCTGTTCCTTCCCAGTTCTTCGGCAACCCTTGCCGCTTTGCTATCTTGGCTTTTAATACAGGTAGTCGTCGCCAACGGAACCATGTGTCACATCAGAGGAGCCAGTTCACCCACCAAGTCAACAGAATCTCGACCATCTTCCCCGACGTCCGGTACTGTATCCACGGCGACGAAATGTGGCTGGTCTGCGGAAGAGGGATTTCCATCTTGCACACGTAAGCTCCATAAGGCTGGTGGTGTATGACGAGATATAGAGGTCGGTGGAGTTTAGCTTCCCCTCCTCATATGGTCCGGCAGCATGCAAGGGGAGCAGAGAGAGCTCAGTGGTTGGGTACCACCAGATACGGGACTGGAGTGACTGGAACTTTTGAAGGACCTCTGTGATCGGGGAGACGACCAACGACCACAGTTCTTGCAGGACAAGAATGACCGGTGCAATGGGATAGCCTCGTCGAGGGGACTGATTGTCCCCACATTCTGCAAACAGTTTTGAAGACAAGCCGCGAGATACAACAGTGGGGTTACACCTTCATCAGAAAATCCACAACTCACTTAGTCTGGCTTAGCCCACTTGTGCCTCGGCAATTGTGGGACAAGCTCGTCAAGTAGCTCGGTTTGCACTTGACCACTTACAGGACCAACAAAAGTAAGTAACTAGGCGAGATCCAGTCAACAAGTAGGTGAAAGGTATTACTATTCCACAAATGCAAGTGAGATTAGATAACTTAAGATACAACTTCAAACAAGTGGTGATCCGCAAAACGGTTAACATAGAACAAGCGGAATGTATCATATGAATTATGAGGTTTCAATGGAGCAGTTACGGATGCATTACCATAGAAAGGGATGAGGTGGGCAGCACGGTGAATAGCATCAACATGAAGTACGGAAACATGGGGCTGATTCCGATGATCAAAGCCGGGACGCACCATCCACATACCAGTATCTTCGTCTGGGGCGTCACCAACATGGTTGAACCAGCGCACGACGGCGCATGGGTAGTTGGATCCACGATAGTTGAATGAGAAGAAGGCGATGATTCGAACGACCTCAAAGCCGTTCATTGGGTCAGTTTCCGGGTGCGCACTGACGAATGCGCAGTCATGGCGCGGTCCTTTATTTCTCCATGAAGGGCATGAATGAATGTGTTCGCGCCACATACCGTGGATACCGCTCATGTCGCTTGGGGCAAAAAACATCGACGAAGCGGAATTGAAGACCTTGATTTTCCCATCATACTGGGGTTGCTCGTCTTCTGAAAGCGCGCTGAAGTCGCGTGCATCGTCTGGGTAGAGCTGCTCGAAAAGGAATCGAGAGATCAGCAGTGCTAGATGGGTGATTTTGAGTTCATGACTGAGTTGGACGACATTCCGAGCACGATTCCGTTCTGTATGAGTGCAATTAGGTCACTCCAAAAGAACGAAATCAATGTGAATTGTACTTATGAACCGTCCGTGCAAGTTGCACATGCGCCTGGACCGCGGTTGGGTCAGCATCCACGGGCTCTGATCCCCCCTCATCTTCCTCGTATGGGGTGTCGGGGTTACTTCCACTATTTGGCGTGTTGGGGTTGTCGACAGAAGGTTGAGTTGGGGGCGGCCCTGACGGCTCAGTTGCTTGGTTAACTAAGAGGGTATCAACACGAGAACAACTTGTACTGAGCAAGAAAACCAACCTTGAGTCAATAAAACACTAAGGAAATGCATATTGAGCATCCCGCGAGCGGTGAAGTTTCTGCGGGCTGCCGCAAGTTTGTCGATTCGCTGATTCGTGAGTAGCATTTGTCCCAGCGGATTGTTGCGGTTGGATCGTCATAAGGCTCTTTCATGGCCTTGATATGTTTTGACTCAGTGATCAAAGAGCAAAGGCCATTTGGTGCCCCGAACAACCGGATCATGTCGACATAGTGTACCATGGAGTGCTGACGGGGTAGGGAGAAGGAAGGAACAACGATGTGGAACACTTCGCGATGCTCGTGGAATTGCCGAAGAGAGTCTTCAATGGCGTTGATCGTGTCATCAGTGATGACATGGCGCCTGACGAGATAGCAAAAATTGAGCAGTGCTCGGACAGCGCGTACGATCTCAGGTGGTAGATGGCCCTCTATAGCAGGTAGATAGACCTACATAGATATCATCAGTGAGTTCCACCTTGGCACCTCCAGACTTACCTTCATCAGCGCCTTTGAATCGTTTCCCATCCACTGCTTAAAGTGATGTCCTTGCGGGAACCGTCGTAAACCTGAAAATGGGGCTACTGCAGCAATTCTACATATCCAAAGTAATTAGTCATACAATAAACAAAAGAAATAATATGAAGCAAACCTTCGGTCAATATCATCAAGAATAATCTGAGCTCTTGCTTTACCCTCTGTCTGAACGAGATATCTTTCGATCCACTCGACAATGTGGTCCTTGAAAGCGCCCTTGATGAGTTGATGAAGTATGTCTGGGGAAATCATTTCGTGGATGTCGGCACGGAGGAAATCATTTGTGAAGGGCTGGGGTTGAATCCCCGAGTCAGTAGCAGGCTCAGAGACCGAAATCAAATGAACATACCACGAGATCACCCACTATTCTATATTCATTCCATAATGCATCAAGGTTGATTGTTTCAACCAAAAGATCAGTGTGAACACGGCACCGGTAGAGAGCGTTGGCGTCGAGGTTGTCTCGAAAAGCCAGACACCTAAGACATGCCCATTAGTTCCTGCATTAGTAAGTAAAGGATGCAAGCTTACTTTGCACACCAGTTACGAACGATACATGATAGTAGTACCTGTTCTTCGTAGTCCGCAATGTAAGGTCTGAGGAAAAAAATGACACGTCTAAAGTGCCCGTCCCCGAACCGTATCACTGTGTATCTTGACATCACTGGAGTGAGACGCTTGAGGATTTTCGAGAGGGAGGTATGGAACACCTGTCGGTGAAACTTCCGGAAGGTTGGTGTCGCGAAATGTTCCCTTGTTGCTGGTGACTTGTTAGCAGGTAGATGCGAATGAAAAAAAATACAACGACATACTTTTGGGCATGGCAAGGAAGCCTATCAACATCAGGAAAACCCTCCCCTGGATAATTGTATAGAATAGTAGATATTTCCAAAGTAATTCTCACAAATACCAACTATTATTGACATTTCTTCATATTTCTAATAATTCTTCCAATTTTATCAACATAAGTAGCCCCCCCTTGTTATTCTCTGGATTTTCTGAAAAATCTTGATATTTCCATACAATTATCTTCAGAAAGCCATTGTAATTAGCAGATATAATGTCATAATAGTGTTCATATTAGCTGACTATATTCTGATAATACTGGCCCATTCACTACTATTAAATCACACATAATCATGCTGATTAAAAATGAATTTATTGACCACTATCTACTACAGATCATGTACTACATCTACTAACTGCTATCAAGCAAGGTACAGCTGTTGAGATGATGAGAGAGGGAGCAGAGATGGTGGGGGAATGAGCTTACTTGTGGTGCTGGACAAACCCAGGGAGGAAGGTACAGCTGTTGATTGTGATGAGAGAGGAAGCAGAGATGGTGTAGATGAGCTTACCTACAAGGTGTCCCAAGGCATGCACGAGCCAGCCAGTGAGGCTCGTGAAAAGGTGTTGGTGAGGAGGTGGCATGAGGTGGCGGCGAGCTCGAACGACCGACCGGCTGTGTTCGAGGTGAGTGGATGTGGTGGGGGTGAGTGGGAACTTACCTCGTGAGGCCGACGGGGCTGTCGAGCCCTCGCCGGCCGTGTTTTGATGTCGAGTGTCGAGGTTGAGGTGGGATATGATGGTGGGGCATACAGCCTGAATGGCTGTATACGAGGTGAGAGGTGGTGGGTTGAGGAAAAACGAACCTTGTCATGCCGGCGGGGCTGTTGAGCCCACGCCGGCCGTATTGTTCGAGTTCGAGTGGGAGGTGGTGGTGGTGGTGGGGCAAACAGCCCGAGTGGCTGTATTCGAGGTGAGAGGTGCCAGTGGTGGTGGTGGGGTGAGTAGAAACTCACCTGTGACAGCCGGCGGGGCTGTTGAGCCCTCGCCGGCTGTTTTTTCGTGTCGAAGAAGTTGGGTGGTCGAAGGTGGTGGGGCAAGCTTTGAGCCCGCGCGGCTGTGCTTGAGGTGAGTAGTGGTGGTGGTGGTGAGCGAGAACTCACCTGGTGAAGCCGGCGGGGCTGTTGAGCCCTCGCCGGCTGCGTTTTCGTGCTGTGTTGAGGTGGGTTGTGGGGTAGTGGTAGTTGTAGTGGTGAGGACTCGAAAATGCTGACGCGGCAAGTTCAACACGGTCACGTGACCTTCCCGTGCGGATTTTTGACAAGTCCAACCATTAGGGAAATTAAGCTACACTTATCTACGCTTTTTTGTACACTCAATCACAACACTTTCACACTTTTAACTACACTTTTGGTACGCTTTTTTGTACACTTAGCTCCAGTCAAACCTAGTTACTTTGCTACACTCTTGACTACCCTTAGTACGCTTTTTTGTACACTTTTCCTACACTCAATCCTAATATACTTTGGTACACTTTTGATTACTGATTTAGTACGCTTTTTTGCTACAGTTTAGCTACACTCCATCTAGCTACACTTTCCTACACATTTGACTACAGTTTTACTACAGTTTAGCTACACTCTTCCCACACTTGTAACTACACATTTACTACGCTTTTTGGTACACTTTAGCTACACTCTAACCTAATAGACTTTCCCACGCTATTGACTACACATTCACTACACTTTTAGTACGCTTTTTTGCTACACTTTGCTACACTTTTCACTACACTTACTACACTTTTGCTACACTCAGTTTTCCACCCTTTGGACTACTTATACCTTCAGAAAAGTTGAGTATAATTATCATGAATTATATGAAATATCATGAAATATTTGATAAGATACTCTCAAGGGTGGTCAGCCACTTGTAACTGACACAAAATTTCCTGATAATATGAGAAATTACATGATATTTTCGAAAAAAACACGGTTTTTCAGTAATTTTCCACGATTCTATACAATTATCTAGGGGAGGATTTTCCTGATGAACATGACACCATTCTTATGCGCTCGACGTGCTGTGTTATGAAGGTTTCCGACAGATAAGTAAAGTGGGTAGTAGTCGTGTTGTCCCGTGGCCACCGAAACTGTGGTTTTGTCTGAGCCAAGGACGAGGGGTACCAAGACAGAACCATGCGTCTCGGGATCTCGAGCAATAATATCCTGTAACAATCTGAGCGAGTAGTCCGAGAAGAACCTTGACAGACTCACTGCCTCTTTCCATGCCCAATCACTGGACATGAAATCTTGCAAGTGCCGCGAGTTTGTTGCCGTCTCGAATTCACGATAAGGACAGACATCAGTTCTTGTTGCGAACTCCGGGTTTCCAAGGATCTCCTTGACACAAGTCTCTGGGTCCCGCATCCAGACGTCATAAGTATCATCTATCCACGGGGCTTCATCATCTCCGTTGCGTTCGCCCGTGTATCGTATACCGAAGTTCTCCCACTTGACATCTCCTACTTTCATCCTGTCGATGAGTTCGTACATTTCATCAGCATTACCGAATGGAAGGCGATCATTGTGCTTGATTAAATATGCGGAATAGCTTGTTGACGTGGTTGCCGGTGTTATGACTGAGTCACAACACAGCGGGGACTTAAGGCAACACTAAGCCTTGCGAAGGAATATGCTGAGTACTAAAGCTTAATTGCGGTGAAGCAACAAATGGATTAGACTGGGGTCTGTGATAAGTACAGGGCTACTTATATACTATTGAGAAGTGCGCACAGACCAACAGCCGAATAAGGAAAACACAAAGGGAAAGATAGATAAGGTAAATGGTAAGATGATAAGAAAAGGTACCAGGCACGGATTAGGGTCTAGGCCATGACATCATTGCTGACACATCTAAGTCTGGACCTTTGTCACGTGACCTGATTATGTAATAGTTTATGTAATGCTACAGGGACTACCGGAGCGGATTAAGATGAATCCGGCTTGACCCCTAAGTTGTAGACAAAGTCCAGAGTTCGAATACCGTTGTAGGCAAAAGTTTGAAAAGTTTTTAAATACTATAACACTATCCCCTCTCTAGGAATCGCATTCCAGGCGATTCGGCAATTTCCGCACAGGAACCTCTGTCAGATTTTCGTATTTCTGAAACAAGGCAGAGAAATTTCCCATGGTCATGTTAATACGGCGTGGGGCGGACGGGTGCTTTTTGTGAAAAGCTTTGACAGCTTCAGGTGCATTTGACAAATGCGCTGCCTTTTCCCATGTACGGTCCGATATGTCCCAGCCTTTCCAATGAACCAGGTACTCTAATTGTCCTTGTTTAACCTGAGACTTCACTACGTAATCCACCTCATACTCTTCTTCTCCTTCTTGATTGACTATTACCGGATCCGGAAGACGGACCGGTTGCCCTTCCAATGGTTCTTTAGCCGGTTTGACCCGTTTGACATTAACCGTGGGATGGATATGCATAGAATTGGGCAAGTCTAGTGTGACTGCATTGGGAAGGACCTTCGTGATTTGATAAGGTCCGATCCAGTTTTGCGTCATCTTTTTGGAGGGATAAGGTAATTTGAGGTTGTCCGTGGATAACATAACAAAATCTCCGGTTTGATAATCTGGAGCTTCGGACCGATGCTTGTCCGCTTGCTCTTTCATCCGGTTCTGAGTTTCTTCTAACGCCTGCTCTACTTCTTTGTGTGCCTTTCCACATTTCTCTAAGAATGTACCAGCCGGAGATGAATCGCCTTCGAATCCCATGCGTGGGAAGTAGTTTTTTGTTATAGCGAAGGGGATGGTTCCGGTAGCAGTGGATAGGGAGGAATTGTGATGGAACTGCGCTATCTTCAACCAATCAGCCCATTCCGTTTGACGTTTAGCCACGTAAGCGCGGAGATACTGCTGGAGTTCTCGATTCATTCGCTCCGTTTGGCGATCGGTTTGGGGGTGATAAGCAGTTGACAACTTCTGTTCTATTCCTAGAAGGGTGCAAAGCTGCGAAGTAAACTCCGATGCGAATTGCGGTCCTCGATCTGAAACAATTGAAGAGGGAAGTCCATGTCTACACCAAACATTGTCTCTAAATAGAATAGCTAGTTCTTTTGAAGAAATTGTCTTTTTACAAGCAATAAACTCAACTTCTTTAGAGAAGCGATCTACAATAACGCAAATGGAGTCAAAGCCACGTGATTTGGGAAAACCCGTGGTAAAATCTATAGATATATCCTTCCAAGGTTCTTTTGGAACCGGAAGGGGAATTAATTTGCCAGCTTGTGCCGTTGACTTTCCCTTCGTGAGGGCGCACGTCTGACAATGTTCTACGTATGTTTTAACGTCCTTTGTGACACCAGCCCACGAGAAATAACGAGTAACCAAATGTAAGGTACGTCCTTGACCACCATGGCCACCAATAGGGGAATCATGAAGGATTGTAAGTAATTTAGTACGTAAGGATAAAGGAACGAAAACTTTGTTTTTGTCATTTTTAAATACTATAGACCCCTCGTCAAACGCGAAACCATCTATCGTATCATTTTTTATTTTTTCTGATTCGTTTTGTATTTCGTCATAAATTGGTGAAGAAAGAGTAACTGTATTAATAAAAACAGAAGCAGGAAGTACAGTAATATTTTGTTATGGTCGGGGTCGGCTTCTCCGTGATCTTCTCGACGAGATAAAGCATCAGCCCTTCCATTTGTAGCACCCGGTTTATAAATAATCGAGTAATTATGCTCTGAGAGCAACACATTCCAACGTGCTTGTCGTGGGCTTAGAGTTTGGGGAGATTTCCAATATTCGAGATTCTTGTGATCAGTCCAAATCTCGAAATGTTCTCGACCCATTAGATAATGTCTCCATTCCTGCAAAGCCCGAATGACAGCTAGAAGCTCCTTGTCATAAACCGGGTAGTTCTTCTCGGCAGAACTAAAGGAATGGGAAATGAAGGCACAAGGCCTCCAGAGGCCATCATCACATTTAACCGAGAGCACAGCTCCCGTTGCAATGTCACTAGCGTCCGTTTCTACTCTGACTTCTTTAGAGCGGTCAGGGTAAGCTAAAAGCGGAGCGGTCGTGAATTGCTGCTTCAGCTTGTCAAAAGCTTGCTGTTGCTCCGGTCCCCACCGGTATGGTGTGTCCTTTTTGGTGAGGTCATTCAAGGGACGAGCAATGTCAGCGAAGCCCTGAATGAAGCGTCGGTAGAAGTTAGCCAATCCTAAAAAGGACTGAACACCCTTCAACCGAGTTGGCGCCGGCCAGTCCAGAATAGCCTGCACCTTCGAATTGTCCATCTCTACGCCCTTTTGGGAGATAACCATTCCCAAAAAATCTACGGATTCTACAGCGAAACTGCACTTTTCTGGTTTTACATAAAGATCGTTCTCTCTGAGACGTTGCAATACGGTTTTAACTATTTCTAAGTGCTGTGCGCTAGATTTTCCGAACGTAAAGATCATAAGATCATCGATATAAATAATAAGAACCCCATGAAGATCGCTAAATAGATCGTTCATCATTTGTTGAAACGTGGGGGGAGAGTTCGTAAGTCCAAAGTACATAACGGCAGGTTTGTAAGCGCCGAATGGAGTAACGAAAGCCGCTTTCCATTCGTCGCCTTCTTTTATTCTAACATTATTATAGCCCCAACGAAGGTCCATTTTAGTAAACATATCAGCTCCTTTGAGCTGGTCAATGAGTCCAGAAATGAGGGGAAGAGGGTAAGCGTTCTTGACAGTTCCCTCATTTACATAACGATAGTCCATAACTAATCTCTTTTTACCGTCCTTTTTTGGGATAAAGAAAACAGGAGATGTCTGAGGGGATTTCGACGGACGAAGATATCCTTTCGATAACTCCTTATTGATGAACTTTTTAACGTCATCAAGTTCCTGTTCGGACATCGGAATCACCCGACCCTTTTTGGGAACGAAATCAGGCTTGAGATCTATTGTGTGGTCCCACGTCTTTCGGGTAGGCATACGCTCACTCTCTTGCTCTGAGAAGACGTCTAAGTACTCGTGGAGTTCTACCGGGACATTCTCGGTGAGCCCCGCCTCAAACACTCGACGAATAGAAAATGAACGATTCAAATGATAGTTGACTACTTTACACTGATCCGTACAGCGTGTGAATCGTACTCGTTTGGCCACCCAATCGATTTCAGGGTTGTGCCTCTCGAGCCAATCATAGCCGACGATCATGTGATGAGTGCCAAGTACAGAAACAAAGGCGTCCATATGCTCGAAATGTCCATTATGTCCCAAAACAAGTGAAACCTTGTGAGTGACACCGCCTATCGCTCCCTCTGAGCCGTCGGCGTTGTACACTGGAATAGGAAAAGGAAGTTCTTCCAGTGTCAAACCATGTCGCTCACAGAACGATTTATCTATAAAAGTTTCGGTTGCGCCGGAATCCAACAGAGCGGCAAACTCCATTTTCTTCCATTGCTCCCCTTTATCGTACATAATGGTAATGGCGAGATCCAGCTCGTTTTTCCGACTCTGATTCCTTACATGTATTTTTGATGGGATTTCTTTTTTCGAATAATTTACCTTAAGGGAATTAAGCACGAATTGTTTTACTTCTGTCGCCACGCCACTAGGGGACGCCCTTTCAGAAGAAGAAGAAAAGTTATATTTAAACGGAACACAAGGAGTAGTACTAATACAACCATTGGGTAAACTAAGTCCATGCCTTTGAGAACCCATCTCTCTCATCGGCTGCTTCCTTTTAAAGCTTCGGCTGCCTGTGCCTTAGCTTCTGACTCAATGCGGTCGCGCCAGTACGCTTCCGCTTCTTGGTTGGTATATGCCGCTTGATGCGACATGTAACTTGTGCTGGTGGACGGGCCAGCGGGGTAGGGGGAAGGAGTAGGAGGGTAGGGTGCAGGGATGGTACCTGCGAAGGGCATCTGCCGGTTGTCAAACGGCAGGGAAGTCTCAACGTATTGTTGCGAATAGGGATCCCACATAACAACTTGTCTCTGACGTGGCCTGTAGGGCTTTGGGCACACGTTTGCGAAATGACCAGGCTGGTCGCAATTGAAACAGTTTCCCCGAACGGGGGATCTTGGCATTTGCTGTGCCGACAGATCCATCGGGGCTCCACGACCAGGCTGTGTGCCTGTGGGAGTGAAACGTGGGGCCGCATACGGAGCAGGAGGACGCGGGAGTGGGCGAGATGCAATCGGGTATCGTGGTGGAAGATACGGATACGAAGAAGAAGGCCTAGGGGCAGGAGCGGGTGCCTGACGAACTGGTGCACCACGTTCTACAATGATACGCTCGAAGGTACGACCTATCTTTCAGTAGGTATCGATCGTGTCGTTGTAGCTTTGCTCATCAACAGTAGTGTTGATTTGCGCCTGATAATAAACTTTGTAGTCTATTGCCTTTTTCAGAAGCTCTTTGGCATGAGCATCTGCTATCTCCGACTCCGCCTTCAACAACTCGAACTCCTGGATGAAGATATCCACAGGTTTCCCAGCCTGCTTCAATGCTTCCAATTTCCTGAGACTCTCATGAGCGAGAACATCAATCTGAAAATAGTCCTTGAGCATCTTTGAAAACACAATCCAATCTGGCCATGCTCTTAGTCCCATTGGTGTGCGATCTGGTTCTGGCGCCAAGGGATCTTCTTCTGCAGGGGGAGGCGGTGGCAGAAGTTCAAGTCGAGACCAGGTCTCGATCATCATTTGCGCGTATCCAGCCGCTTTTCCTTCTAACCGTGAGAGTACGGCAAGACATTGAACCTTGTTGTTTTTCCAGGTATGGACAGACTGCCAGGCCTTAACCTGCGCCCACCATAAACGGAACTTGGTGCGGTCACCGTCCCATTTCCCAGGGTCAGCAACCTTTTTGGACACGGAGTCCGAATTGTCTGAAATGAGCGCCTTCAGAGCGGCGGTGAGGGCAGCGATAGGATCAACGGGATCTGCCATCGGAGTTTCGGGACGGGGAGTACTAGGGGGATGAGAGCTTTCGGATGAAGATGGGAAATGTCGTGGGGGAGATCGGTAACCTTGAGCTTGTGTTTCCTGATCGTCGAACTCTGCTGACATATAACCTTACTGAACCCTATCTTCCAAGGATTCTCTGGGGTTGACAGACACGAGGACGAAGGAAGTATTTTTTGGAGCGGAGATAATATCTTCGACGCTTATCGGAATCTTTGCAGACCTTCTGAGG
Source organism: Chalciporus piperatus (assembly GCA_038093975.1). Classification (NCBI taxonomy): domain Eukaryota; kingdom Fungi; phylum Basidiomycota; class Agaricomycetes; order Boletales; family Boletaceae; genus Chalciporus; species Chalciporus piperatus. The sequence goes on along the minus strand of JBBPTG010000235.1, from coordinate 8,689 downwards.
ACGTTTCCCAAGATCTGTTTGGATTTTACACATATACTACTCTCGAACTTCTATCTTCGAGCAGCAGCGAAAACTATCGTAATACAAGATACTATTTTTTAGTGTTTTCTAATTTTGTACCTCGGCGGTGCTGCCGGCTTACGTTGCTACGTATGACTCAGCCAAGGGGGCGGCGACGCGCTTTTCCCTTGTCGTCCTTCGCAATTGGGCATGATCCCAATCCGGTCTTCGAACAAAATACTATAGTACGAGGGTAACAGAGACGGGGCACTAAAGGCTGGCCCAAAAGAATAGAATAGCCAGATGGCGAATTGTGACGTTTAGAACCTGCGTGGTGTCTACAGTCAGAGGGCTAGTGCTTGCGCAGACCCCAAGACGTCTCGAACCACGAAAGAGCCCCTAGTGCACTATGGGGAACAGCAACTTTATCCGTATTTAGACGGCGGACAACCGTATATGCAGCAGTGGGTAGAGTTGCTTTCTCTTAGTGTGTCACGTACACCAACGGTCAATCAACCAACTCTTTAGCCCTAGAGTCCGGGCGGTGTTTTCAAGTCTAATCCAAGTGTTATGATCTCTCACAACACAGCGGGGACTTTAGGCAACACTAAGCCTATGCGAAGGATATGCTGAGTACTAAAGCTTAATGACAGTGAAGTCACAAATGGATTAGACTGGGGTCTGTGATAAGTACAGGGCTACTTATATACTATTGATAAGTGCGCACAGACCAACAGCCGAATAAGGAAATCACAAAGGAAAAGATAGATAAGGTAAATGGAACGATGATAAGAAAAGGTACCAGGCACGGATTAGGGTCTAGGCCATGACATCATTGCTGACTCATCTAAGTCTGGACCTTTGTCACGTGACCTGATTATGTAATAGATTATGTAATGCTACAGGGACTACCGGAGCGGATAAAGATGAATCCGGCTTGACCCCTAAGTTGTAGACAAAGTCCAGTGTTCGAATACCATTGTAGGCAAAAGTTTGAAAAGTTTTTAAATACTATAACAATCTCCAACCCCTGTCATCGGAGTTTCTACCTCATCTCTCCCCTCGTCGACACCTTCCGCGTCTAGCTCCCCTTTGAATGATGAACAGGAAGCAGTGTTCTTTCGTGCAGAACGTAACCACATTACCTCGCAATGACAACGGACTGGCACCATACCTCTATCCACCTCACATCCCCAGTACCACGATGCCTGCTTCATATGTCACCGACTGGGCCATATACGTGTCCACTGTCCCGTATACTAGTGTCCCACGTGCTTCTGCTGGGCACCCAGTCACATTCAAGGTCGTTGCCCACTTAGGCGTGGACAGAGACATACAACCACACCACCTGTTGCACCCTCTTCCCGTTCCCGCCGATCAACCAATACCAATCGAGCTGCTCGACGCCCCCCTCCACTCTATACCCGTATCTCGGGTGAGACTTATTCACGCGACGACGACGACGCCACTCTCTATGACAGAGATGATCCAACCGACGATGTCGGATATGCGAACATGACCGGTTCTCCAGGTCACTATGGGTTAAGCATTTGACTAGCTTTTATCTTCGTCGATGACTTGATTCTAATACGGGGGTAATGTTACGATCACTCATTCTTTCCTTCCCCATTGCCTTGTACTAAGTCCTAGTCGCTGGTTCGAGTCCTGCCTAGGCCTCCCATTTCTTACCTTGCTTTAGTCAGCGAACATTCTTTAATGTTCTTTCACCTTCCACGCTTCGTCATCGCTGACTCGTATGCTTACCGAGCATGACTCATTCTTATTCGTCATGACTCGTTCTTACATATTCTGACTTGTTCTATGCCTGCCCTTAACTCGTTTCTTCACTTATATAAACCCTCGAGTTTCCTCCTGTAACCCTAAGTTAGACCTACACAATCTAACCTGGTCATTCCTCGCTTCCTGTGAACCCTCTGAGAGTCACCGTCCCACTCTTGAACGGACGCTAGGCCTTAACATGGACATCCCATCGTTAGGCTACCTTTGAAACCCTTGTCTTTGACTAGGCTTTTGTGTCTACGCTTTGACCTACCCGGTACAAGCGTAACAACAGGCATCGACGAGGATCTTTCTGCTCTTCAACACAAGTTCCCCATTGGAGTCTCTGGCCATACGGAAAGTTTCCGCTGCGCTCTCTATCACACGCTGATATCCCCGGCAGGTGAGAAGGCGATTCGAGAGAACATTGACGATCGGGTACGTCAACGCCGACGAAGCGACAGGATATCTAGAGGTATCCCAGCGGACGCCGATATTCGTATTAAGGAGAGAGTACCAACCCCGTGTCCTACTCGCCGCACTCGCTGTCATAAGCTTCTCGTACCCCTTAGGAAGATTCGTCCAGTGAAGCTTACAGGTCTTCCTATTTCTTTCATACCTCATCTTCGGCCACGTAATACTCTCAGACGACCTTCGCGTTACCTTTGATTTTGCCTACATCCTTGTAACACACAGAAATCGTGTTGTAACTCCGCCTACTCCTCCCCTTTCCCCAGTTATATCACAAGCAGAGCTTGAAGAAGAGGATAGAGAATCGGTACCAGGATTAGTAGAATCAGATAGTGAAGAAGAAGGAGGACTAAGAGAAACAAACACGCCAGGAGTAACACTTTACTACCCCGCACCTCATTCCATCAGAAGAAGCATTCTACCGCCGCATTATCAGAGAAACACCCCTGCTTCGTTATCAGGAGAAACCCTTGAAGGATCTCAGGAAATCTGAATAAAATCTAGTTTTACCCTCTCCATTCTAGGGCATCAAGAATGTCGGTTCTTGCCCCAGACTTAGCAGCTGCCTTAACAGGCATTCTCGGACATCGTGACGCTTCCATACGAGACCTTGGAACGCAGTTGAGACTCGCGTTAGAGGTAATGACAGATCAACTTACCAATGCTCGAAACGTAAACCAAAACTTAAACAACAACATCTTGCAGCTTGAGGCTCAAGTACAGGCCATTCAAACTGCTGCACCACCACCTACTTTCCCTCCAACGGTCGGACCTAGTGGACCTAAGCTATCCAAGATCGTTAAAGATCCAGGAGACTATGACAGATCTAGAGGAAAGAAGTTCGAAGAATGGTGGACGAGAGTCCGCGCATGGTTAGATGAAAACAACACCGTTGAAACGACTCAACTCAATCAAGAGCTAGCGCTATCATCAGACAACATGCCCTAGCGAAACCACATCAACTCAGTAACTAGAGCTGAGGATCAGACTAGGCAAGCAGGAGCGCTTGGCCCATGAAGTTCAAGAAGAGGAAACTCCAGGAGAACAAGACTGGGGAGCCAGTGCTTGTCAACCCGGGTTTATATACTATTGACAGTGTTTGTACATGTTGTGGCTAAACCTTAACTATATGACTAGGTATGACTAGATATGAGTCATGGCGAGTAACAGCCAATAGCGTATATGACTAGGAAGCGAGATGAGTCAGTATGAGTCACGGTGAGTCATGCTGAGTCATTTAAGAGTCTGAGTCATGGTGACTCGGTATGAGTCATGGACAATGGGGAAGATGCACAGCCACGCACAGCCATGTTACATAAGCGAAAGGCTAGACCTAGCTGATGTCAGCAGGTCACGTGATGTGATCTTGATAAGATAAGATAACAGAAAAGGGAGAGAAAGCGACTAAGTCCAAAAGTGAAAGAGAAATGTAGTAAGTGTAGGAAAGACTAGGATAAGGAACTGAGCGTTCGTAACAATGGGGTTGCCAGTGGATGATGGGCACTCACCTTTCGACCTCGTTGGTGTGCGAGGAAATGACCACGGGAGCGTTGGTGGGCGGAACGTTGAAACGAGCGGTTGCACTCGGTGTTGTACAAGGAAGGAGGTGCGGGGGAAGGAATTGGGAGTTGAGTTGTACTCACCTTGGGTCACCGGCGGGGCTGTTGAGCCCACGCCGGCTTGCTTGTCGAGGACGAGAGTGGTTGAGGAAGAGTGGCGAGTTACGAACATGGCACAAGTTTGAAAGTCACGTGGTGGCGCATGTTGAAAGTCACATGACGTTCAAACTTGTGCCACGTTCGCAACTCTCGTCGCTTCAAGTTCTCTTTCACTGGTACATTCCGCTCATCCATAACACAGCCGGTGTGGGCTCAACGGCTCAACAGCCCACACCGGCACTGAAAGGTGAGTGCCAATCATCCACTGGCAACCCCATCCGCTCACCTCCCAATGATCCCGTGGCCCATCCATGCAGCACCATCATCCCCACACATCCATGAGCGGAACCGCTCGTCAACGGCCCCGCAGCATCATCCCCCCAGCACAACGAGCGCAACTGCCCGTTTCCGCTCACCAATGGTCCCACAGCCCCTTCCTCGCACATCCATCACTTCAACAACTCAATTCCGCTCGTCAACGCTCATCATCGGTCCCACAGCCCCATCGTCTCACAACAACGAGCTCAACCACTCGTTTCCGCACACCAGAGGACACCCGCGCACACCGGTTCATTATGGTACGTTTCTTTGCTCTCTCTGGCCTCATCACTGACCTCATTCATCCATCCAGCTCACCCACTGTCCTCTCCTTTCATCCAGGTAAGCATCCAGCTCACCCATGCTGCACTTCAGTCCTCCCTCCAACCTTAGCTAGAAGTCACTTCTTGAATGATTGCTTGTCACAGTTAGATCCTGACAGCTAGTACACACCTGAGTGACTGAGTGACTAGATAACTGGGTAACTGGGTAACTGAGCTACTGAGTGACTTAACTGGGTAACTGAGCTACTGAGTGACTGGATAACTGGATAACTGGGTAACTGAGCTACTGAGTGACTGGATGACTGGGATACTTGGCTATTGGGTGACTGAGCTACTAGATGACTGGATGACTTGGCTACTGGGTGACTGAACTCACTTGCCAACTGAATTACTGGACCACTGGATTGCTTGGTTACTGCACTACTGGGCTACTGGAGTACTGAAGTACTGGGTACTGAGCTACCTACTGACATTACTCTAGATCACTGGAGCACTGCCACACTGAACTGACTGGATGACTGGAGCACTGGAGCACTGACTGAACTGACTGGGTGACTGGAGCCTAACGTGGGACTGTCCACGTTAAGATACCTAGCGATAACAGCAAAGTGGGACGGGGGCTTGAGGGTTCAACCACGAGTGAGGACCAATCAGATTGCGGTAAGGTTCTAACCTGTGAGAAAGGATCAACCGCGATGTGTGACTAAGAATTAGGTAAAGCGAGTGGTGATGACGAAGATTGTGAAATTCTCAGAAATGCGCGACTGGTAGAGAGGGACTCAGCTTCGAGAGAACCGTTTATGGGGCGAACTTTGGGGAATTGCATCAGGGATCGTTCATTGAGGTGTCCTCGCTCTCCAGCCAGACTTTGGTCTCCTTTTGGCGTGGAAGAAGTTCGGTTTGATTTCACTTCTGTCGAGCGTTCGTCCCAGCAGCCATCACTTGTCTGGCGAGTGTCGTGTGAGGATTCGAGCGCTTGGCAGCTCTGGAGAGAGCGGTCGAAGAGTCAACGGAGCGGGTAATTCAACAAGCGGCGATCACGGTGACAGCGAAGAGGACGGGGTTCATCCCATCATGAGGTAGAACGGGGATTTGCCGGTCAGTGTGTGTGCAAATTCGTGGGAAATGGAATCCAGACTGAATAGATTCGAAGGTAAGGCGGCACTTCCTGGTTGACGCGTTCATATCTCCATCAGACTGGGGCATATAGGCGGTGGTCCTGAAAGGTCATATCCGAGGATTCGTCCTAGTTCACGAGCGAATTCGGATGCGAATTTGGCCCTCTGTCACTGATGATTTTGTCGTAAAGACCGAATCTTAAGTAGACTTTGTGGAAAAAGAGGGAAGCGATCCCTTCGGCCGTGACGGTTTTCTTGGTAGGGCAAAGAATTACCCCCTTTGTAAGTCCGTGGTCGACCACGACCAACAGAGAATCAAAGCCATTGGAAATGGGTAGGTCGGTGATGAGATCACAGGATACTTGTTGGAATGGTTTAGAACTCTTTGAGGGTATTGGCATCAGAGGAGGGGTGGTTGGATGTGTGTTTGCCTTATTCTGTTGGCAAGTTGCGCATCCTTCTACGTATTTGCGAACGAATTGGGCAAGTCCGGGCCACCAAAACTCAGCGGCGACTAATTGCCGAGTCTTGAGATAGCCAGGGTGGCCGGCGGTGGGATGATCATGGCATCGTTGGACTACGGTGCGACGTAGGTCTTCATCCGGTGGGATGTAGACACGACCTTGATAGGTCAGGACGCCGTTAGTCATCTGCCAATCTGCCAGTCTAGAGCGGAAAGGTGCAGGGATGTCACCGTCAATGGCCTGCAACGCCGTGAGGAGAAACGGGTCGTCCTTGGAAAGATTGGAGATGTGATTGTTCATCGCAGAGTCAATGACACGGACGAATAGCGAGGGTGGTAGCAGAGTGGTACCCGCATTGTCATCGGCGTCAGTGGGGAAGTGATCAGCACGCCTAGATAAGGCATCAGGACCGGCGAGGGACGAGCCAGGGACGTGGATCATTTTTAAGTCAAAGTCGGCAAGGTCAAGGAGCCAGCGGGCTTGCCGACGGTTCAGGTTCTGGGGTTGGCGAAAGTAGGTCAGGTTTTTGTGATCGGTGAACACCTGGACGGGGAAGGGGGAGCCATGGAGGTAGTGCCGCCAGGTCTTTAGTGCGCGAATGACAGCAAGAAGTTCACGATCGTAAATATCGTAATTTCGCTCTGCGTCACCGAAGGACTGGGAGAGATACGAACAGGGATGCCAATCGCCGTTGGCGTCGGTTTGGAGGAGTATTCCTCCAGAGGCAAATTTGGAGGCATCAGTCGCGATGGCGAAGGGTTTGGAGAGGTCAGGGAATCGCAGGACGGGTTTTGCCAAGAACATCTGTTTCAGGCGAGCGAAGGCATTTTGGCAGGCATTGGTCCAATCCCATCGATGGTCCTTTTTGGTTAGATCGATCAGAGGGCGAGCGACCAAAGAGTAGTTTGGGATAAAACGTCGGTAGAAGTTGGCGAAGCCAAGGAATGAGCGAACTTCCTTAACGGTGGAGGGGATGGGCCATTGAGAGATGCCGTCGAGTTTGATGGGATCCATGGCAAGCTCTCCTGGGCGGACGATCATGCCGAGATATTCAACCTCGTTTACGGCAAAGTTGCATTTCTCCAAGCGAAGATGGAGATCTAGCTCCTGCATGCGCTCGAGAACTCGTTGGGTGTGAACAGTGTGAGTGGTGTCGTCGGGGGAGAAGATGAGAAGGTCGTCCATATAGATGACGAGCCATCCTTCAGCTATCATGTCTCTAAAAGAGTCGTTCATGAAGCGTTGGAAGGTAGCCGGGGAGTTGTTCAGCCCAAAGAACATCACAGTCGGTTCAAAGAGGCCTTTGTGAGTGAGGAAGGCAGCTTTCCATTGGTGTCCGTCTTTGATACGGACATTATTGTAACCCCATCGTACGTCGAATTTGGTGAAGATCTTAGCGTCTTTGAGTTTGTCAACGAGATCTCCAATAAGGGGAAGGGGGTAGGCGTCGCGGGTAGTGTGTTCATTCAGATATCGATAGTCCTGACAGGGTCGGAGTTTTCCGTCTTTCTTTTTGACAAAGAAGAAGGGAGATGCTTGGGGGGAATTGGAAGGACGTATCTTTCCGGTGCGAAGATTTTCTTCAAGGAAGTCTTCTGTGGCTTTTTTCTCGTCTGGGGATAGCGGATAGAGTTTCCCGATTTTGGGGACGAAGGATTCCTTCAGGTTAATCTCGTGGTCGTAAATTCGAGACGGAGGAAGGTGGCCGGCCGAAGGTTCGTCAAAAACCGAGGCGTATTTGGCATATTCTCTCGGAAGGGTAGATTTAGGTTTGGCCAGCTCGGCCGCGATTGCAAGTTCCGTAGCTCTGGTGAGGCGAGCAACAACGTGGTTTGGGACAAAGCGTGAGCCGCAACGAATGATGCGGTTTAGGGTATGGTTTTCATAGGCGCGATTGAGGAAGGTGGATTCGGTCTCAGAATCTAGGTAGTCATAGAGTTGTTTGTCGATCTCCGGGGTTACATAGGAGTGTCGAGGGGGAGGAGTAGGTCGAGTGAAGAGTCGGTCATTGGTTTTACAGGCTGAAGCGTGCATAGCATATAACCTTTTTGACTCGTCGATAGATTCTGACAGTGAGAGGGTTCGTCGACGCCAATCGATGATTGGGTTAGCCTTTTCGAGCCATGGGAGACCTAGGATGACGTTTTCGTTTCCGCAGTTCATGACGTGGAAGGTTACTTCTTGCGCAAGTCCTTCGATGTCGAGGAAGAGGGTGGTGGTGAAGAGTATCATTCCGCTTTTGTTTGCGGTTTGGTCGACGTTTCGAACTCGAATGGGGGTTTCGAGTCGAGTGGTTGGGATTCGATTTTTACGTACGAAGGCCCAATCGATGCAGGAGATGTCTGCGCCGCTATCAATGAGGGCGCGGGTTTCGACGGCTTTCATCGTGTGCGAGGGAACGATAATCTGTATGGGAATTTGCATAGAGCGCTTTCGCGACTTTACAAGTACAGGTGCACACGTGACTGGGGAAGCTTGCGTCGGCAGAGCTTCCCGGTCTAAAAACCCTTTGTGACAAAGGCTATTTTACGAACGGTGGTTTCATCCTCATCATCTATCTCGATCAGCGAGGGAATTTCTTCCTCAACCTTTTGAAC
>JBBPTG010000234.1:0-37491 GCA_038093975.1 Chalciporus piperatus | reverse complement strand
CATAATCCATATTGACCTGCCTGTCATTGTGGTCAATGCATCCGTTTCTCGGCCGGCGGCCGAACTTGTTACCTCTCACCCTTCTGGAAGTCCACGACTGCATGGGGAATGAAGCATCCATGTCTGGCACACGCGCACCCCCCGATTCCTGTGGCCTCTAACTTTTGTCGGTTGGCATTGGCCTGATTGACTGCTCGATGGTTGTTACAGTTCGACTTCTGCCCGACGCAGTCAGCAATGTCTTTGAGAGCCAACATGTCAATACCTCGACGGGATGATTCGTGACTTCAAGGTACTCCTTGTATCTCTGGCTTTCTACCATAAACCCTGTCCCAGGCATTAGCCATACTTGGTCATCAGGCCTCTTGTCAGGCAAATGCTCTGCCTTGAAATTGCCGTCCATAACGATGGTTCGGGTGATCATCCACCTTTAGGATCATGAGATGCTAGTGCATCGGTCAAGGTTGCTAATACACTCACGGAGCCACTCCCCCAACACAATTAATGTCCATGTTGATCCCTGGCTGAGGGCATGCCGGACAGAACAAAGCCAGAGCACCCAATCCAGGAGACCCCTTGGTATGCCCATATCCATTCCACTTGAGCAGCTTTAACAGCCTCCACAGCCGAGCGGCACGGATGAGCTCTCGATATCGGTTCTGTTATCACAATTAGCTCGGCTTCGGCTGAACGTTCGGCTGAGCAATAAAGCCACCCACAGGCACCAAATGTGGGAATGCATTGGATGTTATCCGCCGAATCTTGCTAAAGTAGTTCGAAGCAGAGGTGCCACATTCCAGATTGTCTCGGATGAAGTCGTCGAGCAGCCGAAAGGTAAATACAGTGCTCGGCTCTTTGATGGTGGAAGGTAAAAGCTGAGCCAGAAAGAGCTGTTTATGAGCTGCATCAGCCTCTGGACAGTTGCAAAATCTCATGTTCACATAGTGTACCCCAGATATATCTATGACCAGGAGAAAGCCTGGCTCGGCCGGAGGCTGTAAATGAGCCGGCCGATGGGCAACATCATCATCCTCCCAAGCCTCGTCCTCCAAGGTGACTGGAGGTAGAGGGGCAGTATGGGGACAAGGACTTCCTAAGTGTCCCAGATGGAGTTCCAACCCTGTCTGTGCGAATAGTCTGTCATTGACCGATTTGTCAGTGCTTCAAACGACATACCCGATGGAGTGTGGATTCCTCAAAACAATCTCCGGTCCATTGTAACACCCTATGAAGAGGGTGTTGTTCGTGTTGCTTTCTGCAGCAACCTGTGCAGAAGACCGGTTGCATAAAACAGTCCTGGCACTTATACACTCCGTCTCCCTGACAGATCTTGCAAATTCTCTCAGCAGGCGCCTCCATATCCAGCCAAGCAGCAAGGTATTCATCTTTCATGTCCAGAGACTCCCTCAAATAATCGTTTTGGGTCTTATTCAAATACCCTCAGTCATTAAATCTAGGCACCCACACAGTCGAGCATACCTTGGGTTTTGGTAGTTTCAAAGAAGGTAGAACATACTCTCCATCAGCTGCGTCATACATCCGATCAGCAGTGCTGGGTGTGAGGCCACGATCCAGTGGCGTTTCCAGTCTCGGCATCTGAGGTGATGATTGAGGGATAGCAGCCTTGTGTTTTTTGCTCTTGTGGCTTGGCGGGGTGAGCTTGACCATCTTGATCTTTGATCCCTTCTTGAGAAACTTGACCTCTTGCACTGGGGTCCATGGTGTGGCCTTCTCGATCTTGGGCTTGACCATTGTACAATCGGATACTTGGTGATAACGTTTGCCTCATTGGCAGGTTAGCATATGTCAGGCCACCCAGGGGCATAGGTGACAAGATGAACGGGCCGGAGCCTTGATCACTCGCGGAAGCATTTGTACATCAGAGCCATCAGATCCTTCCTCCAAACAACAGCCGCTTGACATCGGATGCATTAGCCGATATCTTGACAGCTTCTTATCCGACGTCATCAGGACGATGTAACATGCAGACATGGCTGAAAGGTGACAAGCGTCTGATTGACAGCTTCACACCCGACGTCCTCGGGCCTAGTTTAGATGTCTGATAAATTGACCCAGAGCCGACATCATTGGGACCTATCACACTGAAGGAGCCAATGACCAGCAACGAAGGTTCCTGACTGCACTGACACCAGGATTTGTTTCTCTTGCACCTGAAGCAACAGAAAGATGGTCATGAAGTCTGCCACCCAAACGACGGCCGAACGTTCCTATGATAAGCAGGACCTTCCCTCCAGCGATCATGACTCTGAGGAACCGGGTGATATAGACCACCCAGGTGACGGTTGCCATTCCGTCAGAGCCGAGGCACGAGGCTAGGACGGAATATAGTCCGTGTATTAGTAAGCGAGGTGGTCAGCTTCCTCTCTCTCGACCACCTCGCGTCAGAGGCCAACGGTTCGTCGTTGGCTCGCTCAGCTCTTCGCATTCTTTCCCTCAGCCTTCAGCATGGCCCGTCAGGCAGCCAACGCCGAAATCCCGGATTTCACCTCAGACGCCTACATCGAAGACCGTCAAAACCTCGTCGACCGAGGCGTACCATTAGCCCACGCAGCAGCCACGCTCCTCGAACTCTGGACCATTCAGCACAACAAGGAGACAGCTGCGCAGGCCCTGCAACGAGCTCAAGAGGAAGAAGAAGCTGAAAGACACAGAGCTCAAGCAGACGACCTAGCAGAAGAAGAACAGCGCCGTCGTGAAGAAGACGAGGCCATCTTCCTCAAGGAGGATCGGAAGAAGAACAAATCCAAGTATGCAGACATCCCCAACAGAGCTGCGCCATCCAAACCTTTCATCCTACCCTCACAAGTTGCTCTACGCAAACTTCGAAGCCACCAATTCTGTCCTTTATTCCACTTCACCAACGAAGGACTCGCCAAAGCCAAAGCCTCGGGCGCCTACGCCATAGACGACAGTTCCCTGTCCCTGTTCCAGACTCCCGACGGTCGACATACTTTCATACCCACAGTAGCCATGAGCGACAAGTCCGATGTCCTACCAGACGACTCGCTTTCCTACTACCAATTCAGTACCGCCGCCCTGCGCCTACTCGACATCATGAAAAGTTGTGGCTGGATCCAGACCCACATCGACATGCACGCAAAGTTCTTCGCCGCCATTGACACGCACAAATTTCGCCTATCCACCAAGGACATCCACATCCGAGCCCTCCTCACCTACCAATACCGTAGACGGAGAGAATGGCACAACACCATTGGCACACCGGACGCTTTCGATCTTTCGCTACTGAGAGACTCCGACCTAGACGAAATCGTCAGCGAACTGAGTCTCGAAGACCAACAGGCCGCAACGGAGATTGCACGAGCGGTCAGTACTCCCGTCCCACTCCAATCTAAGTTCACGACGCTAATTACAAAAATTCCCTTCCGTGCTTCACATCACCGCAAACTCACCTGCTTCAACCACCTCACAAACGGCAATCACTGCCCACCATACTCCGGCCAACGCATCCCGCGTTCGTGCTAACAACACGTTCTCACCACAGAACAATGCAAAACTGGAGTCAATCCTCTCGAGATTAAACAGCGAGCCCTCTGCCGCTCAGCCTCGCTACAACCCTTCACACAGAAGGCAAGCATCAGCACCCTATCCGTCGAGCTCGAACTACAACGCTCCGCGCGAGCAACGTTCCTTTCGGGACACAGCCAACAACGGCGCATCACCCAACTCGTCATCGTCCTCAAATGAATTCCCCATCTGCGCCATTTGCCTCTCGCGAGAGCGCCACAACGTCCACACTTGCAACGCCCAACGCACATGGGACGGCAAGTTCGCCACATTCGCCACCCGCCTCGGTTCCATCCTCGTCACGAAGGATAAAGGCAATCAAATCTGTGGCAAATGGCAGAGATCCGACAGTTGCCCCCAGCGCCATGACAACAGACACATCTGCTCCGGCTGCGGCTCTCCCTCGCACGGTGCCCACTTCTGCCCTCGAGCTCAGCGCCCGCGCTCCCACAACACCTTATAAGGCAGATCGTTGGGAAAGCGCGATTCGTAAGGCCAACCTCTTACCCCGCTTCGCTAGCATCCCCTTTAGTCTCCGACACGGCTTCCGCATAGAGTTCCCAAGCATCCTACTTGTACAGTCCCCTCCCAATAAAGATAGTGCCATTCTTTACATTGATGAGCTTCATAAAACCATTAATAAGGAGGTCACCAAAGACCGCTACATCGGTCCCTTCTCCCATCAAACTCTAATCGAACTAATAGGACCCTACCAATCTTCCCCCCTTTCCATCATTCCCAAACCCGGGAAACCGGGCAAATTTAGACTAATACAGAATTTTTCCTACCCCCTGAAACCTTCCCCTCCCTTTCCCTCCCCTTCCATCAATAGCCACATTAATTCCGAGAAATTCCCAGCAACCTGGGGAAAATTCTCAATCGTCTATCTGCTAATATCCAGACTTCCCCCAGGTTCAGAAGCAGCCACTCGTGACGTGGCTGAAGCATATCGAACCGTCCCATTGCATCCATCCCAATGGCCGGCGGCAGTTGTCAGAACCTCTGACACAGAGTTCTACATCGACACATGTCTAGCCTTCGGCGCAGCCCCCTCGGCAGGAACTTACGGCTGCCTCGCTGACGCAGGCGCCGAGATCATGCGAGCCCAAGGGATTGGTCCCCTCGACAAATGGGTCGATGACCACATTTTCGTGCGCATCCCCAAAGCACACCTAGAGGACTACAACGAGGAGCGGAAAAGCCGGCGCGAGCAAATCTCCCACCAAGGCACCATCAAACAGTCAGGGAGCAGGCTGTTTTACCAGGGGCAGATCTCGACGGACGGAATCAACGAGGAGTTCAACGAGGACCACTGTCACCCCATCCGAGATCTCTCCTCCGAATCTCCCAGATCATCACACGACAATAATTTTACATACAACTTTGATGACATCAACTCCCTATCGGAAGAGCTCGGCATCCCTTGGGAAAAATCCAAGGACCAACCGTTCGGCTCATCGACAATCTACATAGGATTCAAGTGGGACCTGCAACAGCAAGTCGTATCCCTAGCACCCGACAAAGTGCAAAAGTACACGAACGCCATCCGGGAATGGACGCAACGAACCACGCACGTCCTCAAAGACGTCAAACAATTATACGGTAAGCTCCTGCACGCGTCAGCGGTGATTAAACGAGGGCGAGCACACCTGATCGGCATGGAGCGCATGATGCGCGTGTGTGCAGAGCACCCGTTCATGCCCCACCGCCCAGTAAAATCCATCCTTCCGGACCTCCAGTGGTGGCTCGAACGACTCAAAAACGGAGACGTCGCTCGTCCAATCACCCCACCACTCCCTTTTCTCGATCTTCAAGCCTGCTCGGATGCTAGCTCTGGCGTGGGAATTGCGATCACAATCGGCGACCGTTGGCGAGCCTGGAAACTCTCCCCTGGATGGCAAACCATGCTGGGCAGCATCCGCGACATTGGATGGGCCGAAGCAGTCGGTTTCGAGCTACTCATCCGCACCATTCACGCCGTTTGCCCCTCCAACCCCCGCATCTGCGTTTTCGGGGACAACACAGGTGTCGTTGAAGGGTGGCGGACTGGTCGCCACCGCAACGTCGAAACCAACACCATTTTCAAGCGGATTCACGACTTCATCCACACCTCGCCCCACATCACAGATGTACACACAGAATACATACCCTCCAAGCTCAACCCAGCAGATCGACCCTCGAGAGGAATATGCCCCTCCCACAAACTTTTCCTCCCTCGCATCCCGCTACCAACCCCCCTCCTCGCTTTCCTCACCGATTTTGCCGATCTCCCAAGATTATACGAGCACAACACCCCACTTCTCACCATTCCTCCCTCATTCAGCTCGCAGGGCCAACAGCGTGCACTCGGGACTAACGAGCATCGAGCGTCACAAGACGATGCAGAAGAATTCAACTTCGTACGTGAAGCCCTCAGCCATTGAGCGAAGCGTTTCCTCCCCGTTCGATGCCCCTCTCCCTTCTCCCCTCCCAGTCGTTCCTAGACCTTACTTAGCACATCTCACACCAACATCCTCGCCTTCACGCCCTCACTGCGCCGCTCGCGACCGCTTATGCCTCTGGCTACCAGCCTCAACCTCAGCGAGGGATGCCGCGGTCAGCGCAAACGACTCCCCCAAGCTCTCTGAAGAGCAACTCAATCGCATCCTAGACGTCATCGGCGCAGCATGGACAGACAAAACCAAAGAATCATACGGGACCGGACTCCTTGTCTTCCACGTCTACTGCGACATGAAGAGCGTCCCTGACCAACAACGCTGTCCCATTTCCACCGCCCTGCTCCTCTCCTTTCTCTCCAGCTGCGCTGGTTCATACTCCGGCAAAGCCCTCTCCAATTTCACTGCCGGCTTACGAGCATGGCACCTACTACATGGCCATCCATGGCTAATCTCGAGCGCCGAACTGCAGACCGCGCTGGAAGGCGCCACCAAACTCTCGCCAGTCGACAAAAAGCGCAAGAAACGTGCCCCATTCCTCGTAGAAACACTCCTCGCCTTCCTGGCCCACATGAAAACGGACGAGCCCAAAGATGCAGCAATCTTTGCTTGCCTCGTTGTGTGTTTCTACTCCCTCTCGCGGCTCGGCGAACTAACAGTCAAATCATTAAAATCATTCGACCCCAAGAGCCACGTCACCCGATCCAACGTCACGCACGAACACGACCAGAATGGATTACCCGTCACCTCCTTCTTCATCCCATTCACCAAATGCTCATTGTCGGGAGAGACAGTGCAGGTAGCGCCCATCGACCACACAACCAATCTGCTTGCATGGCTGAACAACCACTTTCGCATCAACAACCCTGGTCCCAAAGATCACCTATTCGCCTGGAAACACCCCAAATCTGGTCTACGCCCTCTTTCGCGTCACGAGGTAGACAAACGCATCTCCCAGCTACTCGATACCTGCGCCATCAACGACGAAATTAAAGGTCACAGCTTACGGATCGGTGGTACCCTTCACTACCTACTCCAAGGAACCCCCTTTGACGTCGTCAAGACCATGGGACGATGGGCAGGAGATTCCTTCACGCTCTACTTACGTCAACACGCGCTCATACTCGCACCCTACCTGCATAATAAACCAGCGTTCACCAGACACCTGCATCAGCAACACTGCAAAAAGTCTGAAGTTACTGGATTGACTGGATCAGTTAAATCAGTAGTCCAGTGGCCCAGTAACCAGTAATTTCAGTAGTTTCAGTAGTTTCAGTAACCTAGTCACCCAGTCATCAAGTAGTTTCAGTAGTCTTAGTAACCCAGTGGCCTAGTGGCCCAGTCATCCAGTCATTTCAGTAGCTTCAGTAGCTCAGTCATTCAGTCATCCAGTAGTCTCAGTAGTCTCAGTCATCCAGCAGCCCAGTCATCCAGTCATCCAGTCATTTCAGTAGTCCCAGTAGCTCAGTCATCCAGTCATTCAGTCATTTCAGTGGTCTCATTAGTCCAGTGGCCAAGTGTTCCAGGTATCCAGTAGTTCCAGTAACCCAGCAGCCCAGTCATCAAGTCATCCAGTTACTTCAGTAGTCTCAGTAGCCCAATCATTCAGTCATTCACATCAGCAACGTTTGGTGTCTTGCGGCTCGGGAGACACTCGCCTCATATCCCCTTGCCAACTAAGCACCTCTGCTCCGAGTCGGTCTTCCACGTCCCAAGTACGACCCGGAGCTTTGATCAGGTCCCCCCCCAAAAAAAAAACTCTACCGACCATCATGTATTTGAGACAGTACACTCACTGTTTCAGCAGACAATGAGAAATGGTAGGTATCCACACTTGGCCGTCAACTTAACCTCCACGTTACCATTTTCTTGTAGGGAATACCATCGTTCCACGGACCATTCCTAAAGGAACGCTTCTCTATCCTGGAACGTCTTCCCGAGGTCTCACAGACCCATTTTCCTTGTAGGGAACAATGGGTCTCTTAGACCCCCTCTTTGGAGGCTCTTGCCAGGAATTTCACTCGGGGCCTCTTCGGGGCCTCCCGCGGGCCTCTCGCGAGCCTCGCATGAGCCTCCACCAGCACAGCCACACCGCATTTTCTTCAGTCCTGGCACTATGTATAGCTAGGTATGTTTTTCTTCATTTCTTCATATGTTTTGTGCGATGCATCGATGCTTACATAATCGCTTAGATTGTTCGTTCTCGCGCGCCGCCGGCACTTCCAGAACGCCTACAACATGTCCATTTTGGGACACATAGATTCAACATACCCTCCCCTCACTTTTCTGCTCAACCATTCGCTTCCCTGCCCTCAGGGATTGTTCCAATTTATTATCCCAGTACTGTACAGTGTTATTTGGCATTTTCAACCGCTTTACTTGTAATCTTAGACTGTATATAGGTAGATATCTAGAAATGTCAGAAAACCAAAAATGTGTTCGCATTTTTGATTGGCTGGGTAAATATGTTATAAGACTTGATTCCTAAGTAGTGGATATGTATTGGAACAATATCCTAGCAGCTCAGATAGCAGGGATCTGTCCCTGTGATGTAGGAGTAGATTGCCCTCCTGCCCCTGAATAACAAAAAAGCGGTTCGCATTTTTGATCAACTAGATAGATATGGTGTTAAAATTGATACATTGGTACCTCATACATGTATCTACAGGGTACCAGAAGCTCAGACACCAGGGGGCCTCCCCTGGGATGCAGGAATAGATATGATGCCTATTACTACATGCTCTGAAGCGGTCAATCCACTGATCTATACATCAGGGCAACTATCTAGGTATATAGAATACATAAATTACACTAGATCCCCAAATTTGCGAGAGGCTAGCTTCAGGATTGAGTGCAGGAGAAAGCAAATGTCATACAAAAAGCGTGAGAAAGTGAGCAGAAACTCAGGAGACTTGCAAAAACATACCAGGAACACAACAATGTGGAGCTCAGGGTGTGATAGGAAAAGAGGGACAGTCAATGGGTATCATTAGGAACTATTCTAGCTACTGTTCCTGGCATTCTGTGCTATCAGGATGCTCAAAAAGCGATCATTGCATTGAAGCTTCCAACAGTTCACTACTTGAGGACTAATAGTTCAGTTGAGTTACTTCAGTGGGTTATAGGAGATTTACTGAGATACCACAGAATGCTAGGAGTATGCAGTAGGCACAGTAGCTAGAATAGTTCCTAATGACACCCATTGACTGTCCCTCTGTTCCTGGCACACCCTGAGCCCCATATTGTTGTGTTCCTGGTATGTTTTTGCAAGTCTCCTAAGTTTCTGGTCAGTTTCTCACGCTTCTTCAATGTCATTTGCTTTCTCCTGCACTCAATTATGAACCTAGCCTCTCGAAAACTTGGGGATGTGATTTAATATATGTAATCTAGGTTCCTAGATAGATACCCTGATGTATTGACTACTGGCCAGACCGCTTCAGAGCATATAGTGATAGGCATCATATCTATTCCTGCATCCCAGGGGAGGCCCCCTGGTGTCTGAGCTTCTGGTACCCTGTAGATACATGTATGAGGTACCAATGTATCAATTTTAACACCATATCTATCTAGTTGATCAAAAATGCGAACCGCTTTTTTGTTATTCAGGGGCAGGAGGGCAATCTACTCCTACATCACAGGGACAGATCCCTGCTGTCTGAGATGCTAGGATATTGTTCCAATACATGTTCACTACTTAGTAATCGAGTCTTATAGCATATCTACCCAGCCAATCAAAAAAGCGGTCGCATTTTTTGTTTTCTATTCATTTGCATCTATCTACCTATACACATCTTGATATGACCAATGAAGCGGTCAGAACTGTTAAATAACACTGTACTACATTGGTATTACCCACTGTAACAGTCCCTGAGGCCAGGGAAGCGAGTGGTCGAGCAGAAAAGTGAGAGGAGGGTATGTTGGAACTATGTGTCCCAAAATGGACATGTCGTGCGCGTTCTGGAGGTGCCGGCGGCGCGCGAGAACGAGCGGTCGAAGCGATTACGTAAGCATCGGATGCGTTGCAAAAAAATATGAAAAAATGAAACAAAACAAAAGAAACACGGACCTAGCTATCACCGACACAAAGCGGGGTGGCTGTGCTGGTGGAGGCTCGTGCGAGGCTCACGAGAGGTCCGAGGGAGGCCCCCAAGAGGCCCCTCGTGAAAAAAAACATACCTAGCTGCCAGGACCGAAAAAAAGCGGTGTGGCTGTGCTGGTGGAGGCTCGTGCAAGCCTCGCGAGAGGTCCCCAAGAGGTCTGTCAGGTACCTGGATGCCATTTTAGGGCCATAGGGGAGAGCTGAGTGGGGTAGTCCGGTCTCACAGACCAATTTCCCTTGTAGAGGGAAATTGGTCTGTAAGACCGTGGGAGCCTCAAAAAAGTGCTGCCAAGGGTGTTTGAGGTCCAAAACCTCGGTTTTTCTTGTCCGGGGGTAGCGTATTTCGGACACGAGATGCTGCTATCTTTGTCCGTTTTTTTTGCGTATTTTTGGGAACGGGCCGGGGGGATGTTGATGGCGAGGCTTTCGGGACGGCTTTCGGTGCCTTGCAAAGTGTAGCTAGCACGATACAATGTATGATGGCGCATCAAATCACACGTTCATTCTCGAGCGTACTTTCCGAGAGATGGACACCGAGCTTCGCGGACAAGTTCGTCGCATACGGAATGTCGAGATTCATTACAATGACCTACTACCACTGATAGAAGGAAATCGCAAACTACCCAGCTCGACCCTCAATGCATTCGCTGCGCTCGTGCAGAATATGAATGAATGTGAGGGGGACTGTGATCTCCTTGCTCTCTCCTCTTGGATTGCCCCTCTTGCAATGGGTACAGCGGTTCCTAGCCATGCGGAGGGGACTATCGACGAGCACATTCAACAAGCGGTAAGTGTCTCCGACTTTGAGAAAGTCATCCGATCTACTCACAATATGGCATCCAGGCTAATGGCCATCCACGCGAACTCGTTCTACAACGGCCACGTTGGATGATACCTCTCTGTGGTGGAACTCCAAGCCATTGGGTGTTTCGTCGACTTTGAGGCACGCCAGCTCGGGATATATGATAGTATCCCAGAGCTCAAGTCGGCAGCCGTGTGGGCGGAATCAGTAAGTTACATTTGTGCAAACAATATAAACCTTACCGGCTACGTTTAGTTGCTCAAACGAGTACTCGACGCCGTCGTTGCAATATCACCCAGATCTTCGATTGACTGGAATGACGGGACATGGACCTGCCAGGTTTTTTCGCCACTGCCAATGCAATTTCAGCAATTCTCCTCTCTACATGTCACTGTGTCTTTGACAGTTGCACCGAATTTCGCGCTACGAAACGTTACTCACTTTCAGCCCCTCGTGCCCGGATCATTTGTCATTATGCGAAACAAGGCGAGGGAATATATTGGCGAGGTTCTCGATATCTACAAGAAGGGAAATGGAAGTCGGCATGGTTCGGTCAATGCAGCCCCCTCGACGGAGGGATTATCTTATTTATCATTGCGTGTATATCTTCCCTTTCAAACGGTGACTGTCTCAAAGCTTCCATTGTGGTGTATCACTGATTTTTGTTTCCAGGACAGTGCGAAACTCGTTTACGATGCTATGGACTCGGATGACGACACACCCGTTCTCGACAACGCACCTCCGTTCTCCTGTCGGGTCCAGCACTTCGACCTCCACACGCACGCACCAATAAACCAATTGGTCTTCCATTTGGGTAAGAATGCACTGACAGGTGGTCATAACAGTCCTCGCATCCTCACGAAGACTGCTGGGGTCTGTTGGGCATCTCTTACATCCGTCAAGGTTCTCCGAAAGTTGCCTAAACTCAAGGTTCCGGGAGGTCGGTCAAAGAAGGCTACCATTTAGCTACAAACTTCGTGTTTTATTCGAGAGCAAAATGCTGGAGAAAGCACGAAGTTATCCTGAAATCAGGAGCCTCAAAATGCGTGACATACGCGTGACGCGTGACGACCCTTGTCCGACTTAGCGTATTTTACACCCAAATCCATGCGTATTTCAGACCCATTTTCGAGGGTCCAAACGGCCGAACCTTATAGGGAGCTTCAGGGGGCCTGTAAAAATTCTTCATTTTGAAGAATTTAAAGAATCGGCTCGTGGAATCCGTTTCTACTTACTCTCAGCATCATAAATAAATGGTTTTCAGTCAGGACTGATGTGTTGTGATGTCGCAAAAACTCAGCGACTATTGTGGTTGACTTTGCGTGTCCGCAACTGTACGCTCGACCGTCGACAAGTTACACTCTGTCTACTTCACCATGCTCTGACCGAGAAGTTAGGACTCCCGCTCAATGTAACCCACCACGCGTTTTCTTGTTGTTTTCTGTTGGTCCATGAGTGCCCGACGTAGCCTGACTTTGGCCGATTTCTGTGTCATCATGAGCGCAAAACTTTACCATGACGTGAGGCGATAGTAAGTTTGGCCGAAGGGTCACATACTGGAGAAGAACAGCAAGCCTTTTGGATCTCGAGAACGCCGTCCGAGTTGGATGGTCGACGCCTACGGCCATGACTATATTGAGCCAGGGCGCTGAGCGGTCAACGGAGCATGCCGCAGAACCTTCGTTCCAACAGGGCTCCTATCAGTGGTTTGTCTCTAACCCATAGAACACTGGAACTGCACCGTGGGTGAATAGAGGGTTTCTACATTCGTTCTACGAGGATCGCCGTTGGCCCGGTAAGTATCTCAATCAATTTCATACTACAGCATGCCCTCAATGATTGTTCCTTCATCAGAATCATCGCCTCGTGCTACAGGCCCCTTTAAAGGCGAGACCCCAAATTCAATCGCTCAGACATCGTCCTTTGTTACCACGATGGACAATAGCCCCAAACCTCCAAAACAATTCGACCTCGACGACGACGAAGGCCTATATGGTCGTCCCAAGCCTGACAAAGGGCCTTTTGTTACCACAATGGACAATAGCTTCAAACCTCCAAAACTATTCGACCTCGACGACGACGAAGATCTGTATGTCGGTCCCAGGATTGACAAAGGTAAACAGAAAGCTCAAGGTGCGTGTCATGTGGCGTCAAAGAGACAAAGGTTTGGCTTAAAGTGCTCCAGGTCCTTCTTGGATGAGTGGTCGACCAGCGTTGACGTTCGACGTAGAGTATCATCTATCAGCTTCTCATCGCATCCACCCAGAAATGCCCGCCAACAACCCTCAAGGACAATTCTTCTCGGACGAAGATTCTCAGTCGACCCCTGCCCCTTCAGTAGTGCATATGGAAGTAGATGCCACGGTATCTGACGGTGACGAAAGCTTGTACGAATCCGTCAATGAAGGGGCTTTGTTATCGGACGATCAGGCATGTTGGATTCGAGCTTAACGCGTGAATGCAGTTTTAACATGGTTGTGTAGATGGATCTGGACGTCCCTAATCCTCACCATGTCGAGCTCGACTTGGCGTACTTCATCAACGGGATGTATCGTATCCTTGACCTTATCTCTGAAGGGGGCAGTGGAGGCCTTGGTGAGTTCACTAACGCGACAACGCTTTTCGGTGCTTTGTTGATGGCTATCAGTGGACAAGATCATCATATCACAAATTTCCCTCAAGGCCTTTGTCAACAACGTTTGTCCAGGAGCATATGCATCGATGACGAAGGTCAACTTCAAGGCCCTTGACAACTTTATTATCAAACCCGTCGGAGTCTATGGAAGTAAAGAGGAACTCGTGAGGTTCCTCTTGCAACTCGGCGTTATAAACGATGCCATGTATGTTTTGACTTTTCATCTTTTGTCCTTTGTAAATTTTAATGTCGCATCGTCCACAGAGCGCCCCAGCTGCTAGTTAATGCGGACACAACCGCTCCTACGAAGCCATTTCTCAGTTCAGGCCTGTACATCGTCAAAGGCGCCGCACAGCAGGGAAATACTAACCAGATATTTCTCTTGTATTGGCCAGAGGAAACGAGCTGGGACGACGCGGCAGCGTCCTCCGTTCGTCGCAATCGCCTGACATTCATGAGGTTGCCCGATTCTCGCCTCCTCCACCGTGTTCACAAGCTTACCACCCATTCCTAGGTACCTCACGAAGATGTGTGATCAGCTTGTCGCCCTGATTTCACCGGAACATGCGCAAATGATCGTCTGGAGCGATGATGGGGAAGATGACTTGGAAATTGAAGAACCTGATCAGGACGAATCGGGTCGGATGTTCACTTTCGAGGTGGCACAGACCAACGAGCAAGAGGAGTCTGTACAAATTCGTGAAGGGTTTCAGGTAATCCAATCTTTCTCTTGCGTCACATGGTCCTTGAGTGACTCATATTTGGAACTACAGGCCGTTTCCGAGAAGATCATGGCCCCAGAGGAGGGCAACGAAGACGCGATGAAACCGCAGCCTGTGACGCCGTATTTGTTGTTTGGAGAGACAGCTCAAGGATTTATGACTGTCGAATATCGAGAGGCGAGACGTAACGTTGAGAATTTCAAAGGTCGTCAGCTCAATCCCCTACAACTCGAATCGCTTCTGTTAGTGCTGTTTCATTCGTGGTAATTGCTTTCTCTGACGAATGATGTGCTTGCTGTGCACAGGGCCACAGACTGCCTTCGTATCAACGAAGCACTGGACGATGAGTCCCTCAAGATACTCGTGCGCTCGGGACTTGACAAACGTTTCCCGCAAGAGTGTACTCGATGGAAACACGACTCTACGGCGATCTTGAATACCTCGAAGTCACAGGCGAAGTCGGAAGTTAATGTGGCTACTGCGAGATTGAAGACGGATTCGGCGACCCTTCGGAGATCTGTTCATGAAGCCATCGTCGATGAAGTTGTGCGGTTGTATCCGTGAGTGGGCTTCTCTTGTACTGATTCATGTGTGGGAATGGTGATGTGGGCATAGGTGCTTCGATCGGGAGGTCTTCCCGTATGGTGCTGAGCCGAAAGAGAAACCCGTCGAACATTTCGGTATGGTTATCACGGTACCTCCGGAGGTGGGATACTGACGATCGTCATAGAACCCTTCTCAAAATTTTTATCTATCTATCCAAAGGCAAAGGACGACTTCTCGAAACAGCTCGAGCGGGCCTTGCAAGCGCATATACGTGATCCTGATTATCGAAAATTCAAAGACCGCCTCTGTCTCTTCACAGAACTCTCGTCCCTCTTGGAACTTGACAACTATGATCATTCTCGTATCCTCCAAGCTGCATTAATTGGGGAACTTGAACTAGCGAAGGAGTCGATGAAAGCAGGCCACAAACGGAAGTCGAACTTCAAGTTCAAGGATCCGTCGACATGGGGAAATGTTTTCAAGTTCACATTCAACGATGCCGAGGGCAGCGAGCTGGATGAGATCGTGAAGCAAGCGGTAAGGAATGCAGATGGGATCACTGATAGTCAGCTCTTGACCCGCGTTGGTCAAATCGAGGCGGTAAATTCGGAAGAGTATCCTGCCGTGAAAGAGTTGAGCGACGAGTTGAAGAAAAGGATGTTTGCACACCTCGACACTGCTGTGACGCGGTTATTGAAGAAAGTTTTCCCTACGATGGAGAGGATTCAGATTGATGATTGTACGCAGAGGATTGAGAAGGGGTATGAGAGTAGAGCGGAGGCGGAGCAGAGGAAGTTGAGAGACGGTTTGATTCAACATGTGAACAGGATGTCGGCTCACAATGCTTATACGTGAGTTTCTTTCGTTGTATTTTTGATTGGGGGAAAGTTATCATCGTCGTTTACAGGCACATGTTGCGTATCGATATGGTGGACGAGAGAAAGGACACGTACCATAGTAAGCGATCGACTCGTCATGCATGGGATGTTGTTCTCACAAGGTCTGTAGGTCGGGGTTCGCCGACGCTTTATCGTCTCTCGGGATCAAGAGAGACGCAAGAAGATCCCACGGCGGTTTATACGGTTCACTTGATGAACTTGACGAGTGAGGATCAACACGAGCTGCAGTTGAATCCTAATTACACACCATCACCGCGATTCCGATTCGAGCATACCTTCAAGATGCCCATGTCTCACTCCGTGATGTATGTTGCTCCTTTGTGTTTCTTTATCGTTACTGTTGTCGTTACTGACATGTGTTTCTGATTCGGAAGACGAGCGCAGCTGCTCGAGGGAGAGAAATTGTTGCTGGTTGTAGCCGATCGTGCGGGGAATCTGACGATATACCTCGAGAATCTAGCCGCCATGGATGGTGCTATCAAACATGCACGTGGTAAAGTGTTGAACCGAGAGAAGATCGGGCATGATTTCCTGTTGGCATACGATGAGTCGAAGAGGATTCTGTGCGTCGTCTTGGCCGATAAAGTAAGTTTTTGGCTGAGATTGTATCTCCATCCACTCGATTGACGCACGTGTCTCTTTCAACTTAGCTCCAACTGCATATCTTTGCATTCGACGATGCGAGACGTTTCCAGGCTCTCGGAAGGTCGATCTCGTTGAGTCAGTGGTATGCTGATGGAACATTGATTCGCGGGGCGTGTTTCATTAGCGGTAGCGAGGAAGTGCTGCTCGTGGATTCGCAGGCTCAGGCTAGGGTTTTCTCATTCGTGACCCTCCAGTTCCGGTGTGTCTCCTTTCATCTCCATTTCGTTGCCTCGATCGTGGCCGATTAATGAGGGAATACACAGACCTGCCACTCTCGATCTCAAACAGATTCCGTATAGCGTAAGCTCTACGCCAGACGGTTCCTGTTTGCTGGTCGCGCAAGCTCAGGGAAATGATCTGGCTGTGACAGCTTATCACTGGAGTACCTTTGGATCGACGGAGGGGGTTCCGTTGAATATCCCGGGCTTGACTGTCGAGATGAATCCCGTCGTCACATCGCTGACCAGCAGGACGGCGGTCCACCTGCTCACGCTCGATTTACCCCAACACGTCTGCCAATCCTATGCTCTCGACATCACTCGCAAAGTTACCGAGTTCACTTTCAAGGAGAAAGGCATCCGCGGCTCGTCCTCCCGTACGGCCAACGCCACTGCTCACAACTGTCTCATCAACTGTTTCTCCGAAGTATGGACTCGGTTTCCAGTGTTGCCCGCTGTACAGCGCGAGACGATCTCTTCGTCGAGTTTGAGGAGCCAGAAGACGTTGGTGTTCGTGACCGACCGGGATTATGGGATGTATTCACCTCATTTCGAGGAAATGATTCAAGATTTCGAACGTGCGACCAAGAAACCCACGGGGGACGTTCTCAGATCCATCAAAGTTTCTTCAGCATCCTTTTCCGTCTTCGCCTCCGAGTTACTTGAAAGCGGCCCCTATTCTCGACCATGGAACGTCTCGCAATACTGCGCTGGCGAATGGACCGTGGATTTCTTGTGTTTGATTCCGATCCATATCGCGGTCGCGAGGGAAAATCGGTTCATTCCGCTCAAGGATGGTGTATCCTCGCCCGAATTGGAAAAGACGTTGTTGGGAGCGGATGTGAACAGGATCGTGGATAGCCTTTCGTTTGGGTGGTACGAGTCGTTGTTCCAGTCGTACATGGCTTCCAAGGTGCGTTTGCGTCACTTTCTTCTTCTCTTCGTGATTTGCGCGGGTTCTGACGACGAGTGTAGCCCGTCAAGGTGGTGACGTCGATGGGAGAACAGTCTGTGGGGAAGAGTTTTGCGTTGAATCATTTGGTGGATACATCGTTTGCGGGGTCGGCGATGCGTACGACGGAGGGAATTTGGATGTCGGTGACGCCCACTCAAGACGCGTTGATCGTCGCTTTGGATTTCGAAGGTTCGCCGCATTAGTGTTTGAGAGGCTCGTTTTGCTGACTGCGCATACATGCAGGTGTACATAGTATCGAACGTTCGGCGCAGGAGGACACGCTGCTCGTCTTGTTCAACACGGCCATCTCGAACTTGGTACGTCATCACGAGCTCCTTGATCAGCAGGACGAATGTTGATCTTAAACTCGAACTCGCGTTCAGGTGTTGTTCCGTAACAATTTCGCGTTGAGTCGTGATATCACTGGGCTTTTCCAGTCCTTCCAATCGAGTTCGACGGTGTTGGATCCGAAAGCGAATCCATCGTTGTTCCAGTCGACGTTGGTCATCATCATCAAGGTGGGTTGGAGCAAATACGAGTCGCAAGTAGGTCATTATCTGATTCGTTCGTTTTTCATAGGATGTCGTCGATTCTGACAAGGCCGAGATTGCGAAAGAGTGGGTTCGGTTTGTCTTGCAGTCGTGTTGATCATTCATTCGGGTCTGTTGCTAGGTTTTCGTTGAAGTTTCAGAGGATCGTGCAAGATGAGCAGGAATCGAACTTCATCTCTCGTCTCCATGCCGGAAAGCTGAACATCATCCCATGGTAGGATCTTTACACCCTTGTCAGACAAGTACTCACACGTCACTCATGATTGTTCAGGCCCGTTATCGAGTCCACAGAGTTTTATAAACTGTTCCCGGTGCTCAAGAGACGTCTGGATCAACAAGACGTCACGCACCGAGCGGCCGGAGAATTTTTGCATATGATGAAGACATTGATGGCGAAGTTGAAGGTCAGTCTGCCTTTCGATGCGATATCACCTGTTGACACGTGACCGTTTTGAAGGCGAACGACTGGGGTGCGATGTCTCGTAAGTTCATCACAGTTGAGTTGCGTGGAGAAGTACTTGACTGTTCTTTTGCGCAGAAACCATGGCGTCTCATCGGGCACAGTTGATATCGACGCTGCTCCCTAATGCGTTGGTATTTGGATATGCGGAGATCGTTCCGGAGCGGGAACCGTTGAAGGTGGGATCTGCTCCTCTCGCCACGCACCATTCACACCACTAATTCTCGACCCAGAATTTGGATACAGATCTACCAGTCGACCTTCCCGATACACCCCACCAGTTATTCCTTTCTGGCAGCAGCACAGAACCGTCCGCATTCCGAGAAAACACGCTAACAGTTCTCCGAACCGCCTGGCAGGGACACACGTCTCGTCCACACATCCCTGAAGCAGAATGGATCACAGGTCTTTCCAACTATCTCGAGACCATTGTTAATCTCCGTATCGCCCACGTACAAGAATGGCTCACTCAGAACCTCTCGCGTTTCCAAACCGGACTTGCCAGCATCGATGAGCTGAAGCGAACTTTCGAGAACACAGTCGTGGATCTGAAGAGCAACGTGCAGATATGCAAGTTGCAGTGCTCGAATTGCCAGTTGTCTTGTGTGCAGAGTCGACTCCATCCTGGGCCACATGATTGTTCGACGGATCATTCGTGTGCTCACTTGTGTGATTTCTGTTTGGAGGCTTCTGAGGAGCATGAACCGTGTACTATGACGTATGTGATTCTGGACTTTGAGGTCTTGGCGGGTGCTGATCAGTGTTCATCGTAGTGCTGGCCATGCAGGAAAGCACATGTATGTCCTAGCTTTATTAACATGTGGCGCTCTGACTCACTGGCATCTTTCGTAGATGTGTCGCGAAACAGCACTTGTGTGGGAAACAATGCAAATTCGCAGGAAGGCACGGGTGTCTCGATGTATGCGCACAGGTGCGTCTCTCTCTGTAAAATTTTGCTCCGTCGACTCAATTGTGACCAAGGTTATTGACCATCCCGACGACGAACACTTGTGCGCTGCGCCAAACCATGAATGCGGCAAGGTAAGGGGTGCATACCACGATTCGCTATCGACGACTGACTGTTCATATGTGCTATCGCCAGCCATGTGGTTTATCTGGTGTGAGGTTAGTCGACGGCGCTGTATATTATTGTCCTGGCACATGCCGAATTCCAAGGTGGGTTCTCGATTGGGAATACTGCGATGCCCGAGCTCACCGACGTTGAAGCGATGTCGCTCATGATCAACATGAATGCGACGCTCGATTTTGCTCCATCCAGTGTCATTTGTGCAAACGCTTGTGCTCTGACCAGGATCACATGCACGGTCTGGACCCCTCCGCGATTCACCTCTGCGGGTGCGTGTGCAACTTGTAATGCCCTTCTTGTTCTGATGGACGGTGAACAGCCAAGAACATTTGTGCACTTCCATTTGCTCTGCACCTGGAATTTGCGAGATTGAAACTGCGCCGCACTCGATTGAAGCGACGTTCACTGGCAGAAACGAGACATTCCAGTATACAAAGGTACGAACCCACTTATGATTCTCGCGTGGGTATTCTCATACCAATGGGTTGTTCACAGTACACCCAAGGTTTGTTGGAACATTGACTCTTTTCCTCGGTTGGTTGTAATGATTGCTGTCACAGTGGCGAAACGGGTGAAATGCATCAAGCCTATCCCGCCCGGTGCCACGAAGCATAAGGGCCCTCACAATCACAGCCTTGACAACAAAGTCATTCATTTCTGCGAGGCAAGGTACGGTCGTCGAGGTTTTCCGTGTATCTACCTTCTCTGATGACTGATCCAGGTGTGAAAACTGTGGTTACTTCTGCACTTTACCTCTGGGTACGACAACGATGACACCTCGCCCATGCTTTCTGCTGACGATCACTCAGGACATCCTCAGCAAGAACACGAGACACGTCATGGGTCCATGTCCCGTGCTCGTTGGACGCTGGATGGGCCCGACGATGCTTCACTCGAGATCGAAGGGAGAAATTTTTCCACCAATGATGAGGGTGCACCTATGATGTGCAACCTCGTTTGCCAAGCGATGGGCAGGCACGTCCACATCGATTACTGCCGGGCTCACGATGAAGCTGCATGTGCGAGAAATCTGGAGATACAGCACATCACAAAGAGGCTACAGCCGGATCCCGATAAGCCCAAGGATTTCCTCACGCATAATCTCTTTTGGAAGAGAAGCGGTAAGGCAATATTTGTTGCATCATATATGAGCCAATGTCTGAGTCGAGGCCAGGTTTCAAGGACCCATATTCAAGGGAAGAGCAATCAAACTTTGCCAAATGGTGTGTTGGGTCATGACTGAGCGTATTTCTCTGACTCATCCGTCCGCAGTGATTCAATGTGTAGAGGTATGAAAGATGAAATGGCATTACATTTGGTTAAACGCATACTAACACAATGCACAGGTCCTGAGCATACTGCCGCGGCTGGAAATGCAGCACTACCTTCTTATTGTGTTCTACCACATTTCCATGCTCCGTTAAACCACAACACCGCGCCTGCAAGTATGGGCTACATATCACAGGACGGACACCAATTCTCTTGCAGGAATCCCGTGGTGATGCAGCAAGCCTTCCATGTGTAAGTTCACCCATGCCATTCTCATACCACGTCCAATATTGACTCTGCGGATGATACACAGCATCTTTGTGGCAGACCAGTGCGCTCCTTTTAATTGTCATTAAATCATGGTTTGCTCACCCTCCTCCCGTATAGTTCTGGTTCCATGAGTTACAGCGACAGACGGCCACTTCCAAACACACCAGCGTCGCCTCGCATTGTAGCTCATTCAAACAACAGATTCGGGGCCGTTCTTTCCTCGCTGCACAGCTTCTGGAGCGCTCGCGCGGCAGCTATCGCTGGGTCTCATGCTGCTCGACGAGATGCGTACAGTGTGATCTTATTCGACCACGAGGTTGCAAACCCCATTGTGAATGACTTTACGAGCTCTCCGGACCAATTGTTAGATCACTTGCTTCCCTTCACCACTCATGGTAGTACCAACTTTAGTCTCGCGATCCAGCAAGCACAGACCGTCATGGAGCAGAGCTGGAGCACAGAGAGGTACATCTATCTTTGTTAGCTTCGCCCGCACAAGTACTCATCACCAGCAAAAAGGTGTCCAGTCATTATTTTCCTTTCAGATGGCGAATGCAGCATCGGAGACAATATCATGCAGGACCTTTGCCGCACGGCTGTTCGACTTGGGTGGGTGGTTGCAATGTAACTAACATTGACGTTGAAGAACTGACTGCCCTACCCACTTGCAGAAAACCACTGTCGTTCCACTCTGTTTCGTTCGGTCCCGATGCTTCCTCTACATACCTTCGTAGGATGGCAGAGATCGCGCACGAGGCGCAAGACAACGCACCGAGGGACCCGCTCGCTCCGGCTGCTGCGACGATCGCTTCATCGTTCACAAAGGCACTCGATACGGTACGTTGTCTCGTTGCGGATTTTCTCCGACGTTGGTTAACCCTCGACGACATTCGTGAATAGGTCCAACTCGCGGAGACATTCTTAGGAATTGCGGAATCGTTGAGAAAGCCAAGAGGAGCGTTGATGCATTAATCAAATGCTATCCGTGACGCTACTGTTTTGTATCACTAGGATTCTTAGTCTGCACAAGGGTAGACTGACCGAGTCAGTGTTCGTAATACACTTTGCTACTGCTCGACGTGTCTCGGTCGAAGTCCCCCTTCCAGCGTGGAACGCTCGTTCGGACCACTGCGTATTGGAGGATTCTCTGCAGCTCGCGCCACTTGAGCATCCTCCAGTTTAGCATCATCGTCTCCTTAACAATCTCGGTCACTCCTCGGATGCGTGGCGCTCGATCGATGACGCATCATGTCGAACTTTGCCGTGGTCTGGGAGAGGCTGGATATTCTGATTCGCTCACGCGGCGTTACGGCTTGCCTAGACAACTTGCATGGAATCATATTGTCATAAATAAAATCATACGTATACATACAAGGATTCCGTCATCATGACAAGCAACTTTAACCATTGGTCCAAATCACGTCCTTTCCGGCCGAGCATTACGATTATCACGGCTGAGCACATGCGCAGCCACCATTTGCCAGTACTCACCAGGGGCCTGGGGATCGTACGAACCAGGCGGCGGGGCGGGTATGTGTGCCACACGCCCACGACCATCGCGAGTCGCCCTGGTTAATGTCGGAGCCTCGGGTGGTTGCAATGCCATGTAGGACCCGGCGTTCGTTACCTCTTCTACGGTTTCAAGGGTCGGGAGAGGGGGGATGAACGGCGTATGATCCCTTTCGTCGGAGCGAGGAGGTCTGTTACGCCGAGAAATGGCCCGAGGTTCGTACCAACCACGCGGTATGCGTACCACATTCCCACGACCATCGCGAGTCGCCATGATTAATGTATGAGTCGGAGCCTCGGGTGGTTGCAATCCCATGTGAGGCCCGGGGTTCATTACATGTTCTACAGTTGGGAGAGGGGGGATGAACGGCGCATGATCCGTTTCGTCAGAGCGAGGTGGTCTGTTAACCGGACACCTGACATTGTGCGCCATCACTTCCGGTCCCACTTGTTGCGACGGAGGTGCACGGGCTATCATTTCGCCGCAGAGGTAGCAAAAGTGGGTATTGCATCCAGGCACGATGCACTAAGTGGTGAAAAACCAAGTTAGACTGCATGGCGAACTAGAGTGAAGTCGACACTTACCGTGATGTGATCACACCCCGTTGTTCTCTGGATTGGCGTCATACATTCTGAACATGGATTTGAACGTCACGAGGTGTGTATAGACATGGAGGAGAGACGCACGAGGACAAGCTTTCCAACCCATGTGTTTCATCAACTTTCTGAGCTCATTTGATCCGTCGCACGAGTGCGGGGGGCCGCCTCTGGCGATCGTTTGGTCGCACTTCTTACACCACATATGTTTGCAACGAGGGCACTCGATCTTCGAAAGTTCCGTCCAATCTTGGCGATCTAAAAGCCCGTGGTGCTTGCACCTGCGAAATAAAGTGTAAGTCGCCGATAAACGCATCAGTTGAGCAACGTGGCCCGCTCACTTGCGACACAGGACTTGTACGGTGAATGGAGCCAACTCCATCCCAGTCAAGGTGTTTAACTGTTCCTCGGTGACGTCAAGTATCTCGACGAGAGACCTGGGAATTTCTGAAATGACATTTGAGTCCCGGGTACTTGGTCAAATAAGTGTTACTCACCAACAGGGTTGGCGCTCGTAGCGGGGTTAGCCATGCAGATGGGACACAGGATCGGAAATTGGCGTTCTTGAATCTTGGATATCACGAAATCCGTCAAACAGTCCCTACAGATCGAGTGCGAGCACTGATCTACCCACGCGAGATTATGCTCAGGACGTTCATCCATACATATGCCACATGTGAACGTCCGTAGGAGGAGCTCAGCTCGATCCTGTAAGTCGTAGTCGCCAATTTGTAGGTCGCCAATTTGTAGGTCGTCAATGCGTAGGTCGTCAAGGTGTAGGTCGTCAAGGTGTAGGTCGTCGTTCTGTAGGTCGTCATTCTGTAGGCTGACAGCCAACTCAAAATCCAAATCGATCGTCGAGCGTGCACTGGCGCCGCCGACGCGGCGTTCGACGTCAACGTCGGGGAGTCGAGATGGCCCAGCAACGGGAGGGAATGTATCGTCAGGACGTCGCGAAGGATGGCTAGACGGAAGCTGAGATGGCCCAGCGACGGCGTTGACATTTGTCCCACGGCGGGAACGCTTTGTGGGCGGGGGAACTGATCCCGAAGTATATGACGCCTGTGCTGAAACCTCCGATCGAAACCGCTCTGTATGGGATCTCAAAGCATTGTTTTCCCCTCCCATCCTTTGGAATTCCGCTTTGACGCGATCTTGAGCCCTTGGAGAATTTGGATCGCAATGAGCCTTGGCGACAAAGATGTGATATGCCGAAGGTTCTAAATCCTGGGTCCCACCCTGAGACTCGTGAGCCTGCTTCAAATCGCGCAACGTGTATGTGACGGAGGTGCTGAGTGAGATGTCAGCTCCTTGAGGGTGTGAAGGATGAGGATGTGAGTCGAAGACAACGAATAGTACAGTTGACTTGGGCGTTCCCAATTTGAGGCAAGCAACAATTACAGCTGGCCAAGTGATAACTAACACAGCACTCGTCTCGATCCGTCGGGATTCCCTGGAATCCAGTCAGGTCATGTAACGGAGCGGGTACCATACTTATACGCACTCGAGCAGAGCTTCAAAACGCCCGGGGGGAACATGCCCGAAATTTAGAAGTTTGAGTGTTTCATTGAAGGCTGGTATGAGGTGGATGTCCTCAACTTTTGAATGTAAGTGTTCGGGCCATTCCGCGGAGATAGCCATGATTTCCTATCGTGATCAAAAGTTGTGGAAGGAGTCTGACACGATGCAAACTGCTCACGTCGATGATCTCCCGTGTGTGGAGTTTTGCTAACGTGTCAGGGACCCTGGACAGATTCCCTTGCGTTTCAAGTTGCAGTGCGATCTTCGCAAAGTTGAGAGCCACAAGACCGCCAGTAGCGCTACCGCGGTTTGTGAAGGGGTTGAGGACAGGAGACGATATAGAAGCGAGCTCCGATTCCTTTCCCGTTCGACGAGCGAAATCGACTCGGAATGGTGCGCCACTACTCGATGGGCCATCTCTCGACGGTTGTGGGAGTTCAGAAAACATTGAGAGGGGGGGGGGTCAACATGGGTTGGAGTAGGGCCAATCACCGAGCGCTTTTAAGCTCATCTGGAAGTTGAGTCGACCAAATGGAGCGTATCGCACGGCAACCTGTTGGCTCTTTTGTGTCAGTTGATCCATGAGGCATGGGGGGTCCGGGGTAACATGAGGCGGTCAATCAAACCAACCGACACAAAACCGACAAGTTCCTTTCCGGGACTCCATGTCACTGAAGAAGCAGCGGAACCAAATAACGGCGCAGCGCGACGCCTCGATCTGTTTCCGGGCCACATACCACAAGGGTATCCATTCAATCTCGACCACGGGACCTCTACAGGATGATGTACAACTCGCGACTCTCCTCGAGGCAGAAGCACTTCAAGTTGAGACTGGCCACAATCAAGGGCAAAATTTTGAGATTTCGTTCGGAGGTGAATGGCTGGGTCCGAGTCATCCGAATGGCCTCACTTCGACGATGACCGTACTGCCTGCTCTGCATTCGTGTGAAGGCACAATATGCATCTGTGGGTGGCGGATGCAAAAGACTCCAAATCTGGCCAACATAATTGAGAGGATCGAATCTCGAGATCGGTGGCGCTGTAGTCATTCATCTGAATAAACTTCGAGGGGCACGAGTTGAATCTACACACAAACAAGTGGAAACTTGCTCGCCAGCGTTGGCACAGAACTGCAACTCGGGACTTCGAATGTATTGCATATCATTCCATTCCTGGGCAGTTTGAACCATCTCGATAATCCGCACGCCGCGAAAACGTTGTCGTGTGGCGACAACCTTGCGAAGACCTTCAAGTTGTTTTTGTCATCCTGTGTCGCTTCTGAAAGTTTCCATGTTATCTCGATACAGTCGCACATCCGGGACGTCGGATTTAGGAACGGAGAAACCAGCAGTTCCTAGATGAAAATAGTTGCATGCAAGATTCGAAGACACCCTTACGCAGAGTTTTAGACAGTGGTGAGGAAGTATGTGGCCCGCTCACGACCAGGTACGAACTGGCTGTCACTTTCGGTATTGGACAACAAAACGTTTTAATGAGCCTTATGAGGCATCCGGGTAGAATGGAGGGGGCGCCTTAATAAGAGTGCCTGGCAAGTGGGGTGGAGGTGGTATTCTCTAGCCATGTACGGCGTGAAGACAACCGAGAAGTAGAACGACAATTGCGCGGGATTTGGATTTGTGCGCCTTCAATTGTTCGCATCATGGCTTCCTATGGCATCGTTGCTGGTGACAAGGCCAGGATTCAAACCGTCAGCAACCGGTGACAGAGACTACGGTTGGCACCAGCTTCAACAACTAGCAGTGCGCTTAGAGTGCATAACAAAGCTTTTGTGAATCATAATATGTAGTCTACTCAAAGTCTGCGTGCCAACATGGAAAGGGCATCGAGAATGGAGTCAAAGCCCAGCGGCCACTGCCCAGCCGTCCGACAGGGCCATGTACTATCACCCGCATGGTAAGTCTCATCTAGAGCATGCAACGAGCCCTCACCAACCTCGCAATCCATTCAGGAGGTTGATATGTTGTGAGTGGATGACGTGGTTCCGCTCCTGGCCGTAGACGGAATGCGGAATCCCAACGGACTATTAGGACCCGTAACCGCCGCTGATTATGTCAAGCAATGCGCTGGCATTCTTGACTGAGCTTTCTGCTTGGACTATCGCCTGTTGTCGGCTGCTCCCTTCAAGGCGGCGAACACTTTCCCTGTGCCACTCATTGATGCTGTTGCCGGGTAAGAGTCTGAGATGATCAGTGTTGCAGGGACCTTCGTGCCTCACCTTGGGCGAGGACGAAAATCGATTTTCATGTTTTATTGCCATCGCTGCTCAATAATTCGTTTCCATTCCTTTACATTCTCTTGCATAATTCGTTTCCTGTTCACTACAACTAGTTTAGTGCTTGCCGCCGTCCACGATGATCAACATATGCTCGTTGTCGGAACACTACTGGAAGCCGTAGGATTGGAGTTACTTGCCTTGGGCTTGACCTTCAAGATTGGTACTATGTCAATGCCGCTTCACCCTGAGAAGATGAGTGGTTTCATTCCGTAGTCGTGGCCACGTCGACTCAGACTTGATCATACATAGATCAATCGGGATGCAAGGACATCAAGACGCCTCATCTTGGTCAAAGGAAAATGTTGCCCTCTCGAGTTCCTCCCATGACTCGGCGACTCGAAATATTGATGGAAGCTCCGCCCATGCCTGCCGCCTTGCCTGTTTAATTGAATCCTTGCAAAAATATTCGCACCCCTCGCAAAGCTGTGAGTCCCATTCCTGGTCCCAACTCGTGAATGGATCCCAGAGGTTCCGAGCGGATTTTGCCCAGGGCCAAACCTCTTGGAATATTCGATCACATACTGTATCGCACTCGCTATAACCGTCATGGAAAGTTGCCTTCCGATTCGAGTCCCTAAGCCAGTCGAATGCTCTGCAGTAAATTGTGGGGAGTTTGTCCCTTCCAATGATGCACGCTCGCTGATTCTCCGGACATAGGTGGCAAGCGCCTACTAGTTCATCATCATATCCCTCCAGAATGTATTCCACAGGGCACGAAAGTGCGCAGTGGAACAAAGTGACCGGGAGAATGGATAGGAGTCCCACTTCTCTCGCAAGATTGATGATACGAAAGTTGAACTTGTCTTGCCCAATGATATTGGTGTCGAGGTTGGGAGTACTGTCGCGAGTAAGAGTGTTGGTCGTCTGATTCCTGACGAAGACCTCCAGGAACGCTCGTGCCTCGTCAAATAACTGGATAATGATATACTTTTTCCCCAAGTGCAGGAATGCTGAGAGCGTTTGGAAACAGATCAGCTTCGTAGTGGAAGCGTGCCTGCTGGATATTAGCAAAATCTAGTGTCCCCTATGGAAGAATAACACGCACCGCCTATCATACATTGCCAGAAGCACTTCTTGGACATCGGAAACTGAGTCGTAGAGAGTGACAACGGGGCAACCCTCGTTCGTTGGTAGTTCAGGATCGTCTGGTTTGGCGCATGAGAACATATCCTTGAATACGGCAGAATAAAAGGAAAGCACTCCACGGTGGATGCGAAAATGCTTTCCTTTGACAGCTATAATAACATTGCCGTCATCGAACCAGGGAGTGCAACGATCTTCGTCGCTGAGCGACATGATGGTTGAATTAAAGCGATATGACGTAAGGTATGTTTCAAATCGGAGAAATTTACTTGCTGTACCGGGGGTCACAGCATGTAAATATGGTGCACGCCTATCTTGAAACGAATACCGTTCAACTAACCTCACGCAGGAATTTCGGTGACTGGTGCGTGGACTCGTGACGGTCATGGCAGTGTAAGAATGACAGTCGTCGTTCAAGCCAATTCGAACATACCCCTGGGAATGAATTCGTGAGTCCATTGATACTGTACAAAATACATAGCGTCCAGCAAGGACAATAGGTTAAGGCCCGTGACTTCCTCTAATGAAACAACGTGAAATGGATATAATGACATCAAACCTTTGCATCGGTTGAATTCTTTTGCCAAGAGGGAGCATTGCGGAGCTCTACTTCGCGCTAGTCTCCCGTAAGCAGACCCAAGAGTCGGGATGAAGACAGTCGTTCACCCTCCACTAGGGTCTGCTTCCAACAGAGGGCCTGATACCGTAGTGCAGCATTCGGCGTTTAAAATCCATATTTGGACGATGCCGACGCTCGGCAGACGGGCCGCGGAGTTTTTTGATCGACCCCTTGATGTTCAACGTCCCCCAAAGTAACTTGAGAAATATCGCGCTCGTTGAGCCCCTTTCCAACTACATATTCCACTCGTTATCAAAATGGATACCCCTTCTAATCATTCAACTTTCATTCCCTACTCAAATCAGCCCATTCCCTTTATCTTTTACCACGGCACTCCACATCCTAGCACTCAGTCTCCGGCCGTTTGGACTCCAGTGATGCGGAGCAATCTACCCCCTCCTCTTACTCCCAAAAGGTCTCCCTCGAAGCGGAAACACCCCCGGGATGAGAACGAGTTGCCAGTTTTCACGGAGTCCCCAACCCGACCCTCACCTTCCAAAAAAAGGCGTAAATCACCGAGATCGCCTGAGGACAAGTTGCATGCCGTGTTTGACACGCTGCGAGATGTTAATTGGACGCTCTCGGATTTACTCTACCACCTCTTTCGACTACGGGACCAAGAAAACCACATTGCCACCCGCTCACATCGACATGCTGGATACGTCCAGCATTTCCTTCGAGGAAAAGGCAAAATAACCCCGGCATTCATACTTGACGTATGGCTGCGTAACGCGGACGGGCGAGTTCCTCCCGGATCCGCAGAATCCAACGACATGTACTCCACAACGAAGGATTACCGTACGATCAAGTCAGTGCGTCCCGCGTTAACATCGTTCGCGGTTCAGCTCGTGAGGACAAGAATCTGCGCTGAAGGCCGACGTACTCTCCATGTGACTTCTGGTATGGATGGGTCGACTCGTCTACACCTTGAGTGGGGCGACATTGGATCCCGCACAGTCGCAGAAGCAGCCGATTCAATCCGACAAGATCAGCCGCTGCTCTGGAACCTTCTGCTCTCTTACGCCCATCAAAAGGCTATTCTCAGCAGCGATGCTATTCCGGCACGGATCAAACGTCCCTTGGAGGGTGTAAGTAATCTGGTTCATCATTATTTAAGATTTTCGTCTCTTATCGTGCCGCCCAGGTTTGTACACATGTCGTTAGCACGCTAAACTTTGCTGCTGCCCCGCGCTCATCTGCCACTCGCCTCGTTCCGACTTTACGCGGCCTATTCTACTTTGCGGAGTCTGTCCCGTACGACGTCTTCACGTTCAGTAGTCGAATCGCCCACACGCCGTCATATAGTTCTGTATACCGCCTATTGGGCAAACTATCTGAACATGAAGCTCGGATCACAAAGGAGGCAGGACGGGACCCTAAGAAGTGGGGAATACTCCGTCTGGACAACGTTCAGAACTATTCCATTCAACGAGACGCTCGCATCGGCCGTCAGAACACGATGAACATCGGCCTTGCAGCCACCTACTTCGAGGGTCACGATGTCGACATCGCTGCCTTCGACCTCAACGACAAGCGGCTCCGGCTCGCTGAAAACAAGCGCCAGCATCTTACCACTGAACAGATTGCCGGATGGATTGATTGGGTCCATCTAGAGAATGTTCTCTCTCTCCAGTGGCTCGATGTCCTTGCGAGATATATCCCCCATCTCGCCAACCTTAAAACTCATGTCTCGGGTCTTTATCGCACTACTGCAAGCAAGATTCGACTCCCTGCCTGCCGTACTGAATTCCATCCACTTGCGACCAGCTCGAAGAACGAGACCATCACCACCGAGCTCAAAGACGCTCTCGTTGACTTCTTTAACCAAGTTGGGCAATCGAGTTCCTCGCACGACAAGCGCCTCATGCTTGTGGGGGGCGATGGCCTTACATACGAGAAGATCATTCATCTCAAGCGGCTACTGCAGTTCCACGATGACGCTTTCGAAAACGCCGAGCTGATTGAGCCAATTTTGGAGTGGTGGCATCTTGGTTGGACGGATCTGAGCCGCATTTTCGAGTCGCACTGGGGGGAGATCCTGAGCCGTGATCCTTCAACTCTTGGACATAGTGCCATCAAGATTGGACGCTCGAAACCCCCAAATCTCAAGAAAGTTGATTACTATCCTGGTGCTGATCTGGCATACCTCGTCTTAGATGTTCGGATGCTCGACTGCTGGCGGTAAGCTCTACATATCCAGTTGTGCTACATATATTAATAACCTATTCACAGCATTCATTTGAAGGTTGACAACCTATTTAAACACTTCGATGATCTTGCATCGAAGGGAGAGCTCCCAGCACTCACCGAGCTGGAACAAGTTGCAAGATCACTTCAGCGTGCATATAGTAGTACCTATGGTGTACAAACAGCCCTCGCCAATGCTGAACGAGCCACCAATTGGAGCTCGTTAGTTCCCGAAGGCACTCCATGGTCAAATCATCCAGATAGCAATAACTTGGCCTCGATGTCAGACTCCGAGGATACCACTCAAACGCCACGAAGATCTGGCAAGGTTGGCAGTTCACCAGTCCCGAACGATTCATTTTGTGGCGACCAAGTTCTCTCGCAGTCCATTGCATTTATGCGTGATACTGCAATATCACGAGAAATGGCATATGCAGTGGTGGAAGGAGATGTTGGCCGAGTTTATGAGATGATCAAGGTCAGTGGTGATTATCACTCATTTAAAACACCTCGACTCAATAATTTGTATACTAGCATATGCTTTTCACATTTGCGGGCTCCAGTCACACAAAATATACGACGTACCTGCTCGAGACTCTCTGTAACCTGGAGCTCGAGAGCAGTGCTGCGCTTCGAACCGCAATCCTCAAGCAGTCGCTTGTCAATGTCACAGGACAAGCAGGTGCTTTCGCAGCAGGTGATTTCATTCAAGAATACCTCAATCGGATGCTCGAGGCGATTGTACAGCGCAAAGGGACCGACTACGGAGACTTCTATGTGCGCAATGTCATCGCACGGAACCTACATCACTTTGCACGGATCAAGCTCGAGGTTCGGCAAGGTGAAGGTTTGGTGAAGCGATCAGGACGCCACTCTGTTCCGTACATGAGAGCAGAGGTTCGGATACTACTCGATGAGTATCAAAAGCAAGAGCTCCATCTCAGACGACCAGGACGACAATACCACAGTACAGCCTCACATATCGATGATTTTCGCAAGGGATATGAGAACTTGCACGACAGCAAGCTCGCCCGTTGGATCAGCGAGTCACTTTACTATCGCAATATCCGAAGCACTGAAACGAAGTCTCTCGACACAATGGAAGCATTGGTAGTAGGTGATGATGAGTGTGGTGGAGAGACTGATGTCATTGATCAAGGGCTTGCTCCATTGGCATTTATGACCATGGTTGATGGGAGCTTCGAGCTCGTTGCGACTGATCCGAGCACTCTAGATGAAATCATGGATGATGATCATGTAGCAGCTGAGGAACTCGAGGTAGAGTCTGATGATCTATCACTGGATATTGGGGCAGTAGATACATGGTCTGATGGCGAAGACTCAGAAGAGTCTTTTTAATGATATTATTCTTTTAACGCATCTCAAAATCTATCTTTCCCTGACTATCACGAGTGTTCAGTCGTAAGTTCGCACTAATAGGTGAACGGGCCTACGATGCATCAATTTTCCAAATGATCTTCGGATGGCCTGAACTGCTGCTCTCAGCATCCTCGAGCTGCGTGAAGAAGCCTTCTGTGAACTGAACTTGAAGACCATCCAAATGATCAGGCTCGTCATCAGTGCCCTCTGCTTCATCTTCTTCCGGGTCATCACAGGAGGCTGTTCGCTTGGTCCGAGTTCTTGCCTTCTCCGATCTGAAGGCCCGAAAGTCCTCTCGAAGCTGTGAGATTGTTTCAACGAGCCTCTGAGAATGTTTTGGATCAAGGAAACTGCTGAGGGGAATGAGGTGGAGGTCGTCAGGGTTACTGACTCGCCGGACATTGTCTAAAATGATGGAGATCGTCGAATCTGGAATGATGACATTGGGGGGAAGATGATAGAGGTGGGTAGAATCTTGCCAGAGCTCATAGCGTAATGCGACAAGTACACGGTGCCCATGTTGGCGCTCCTCCTTCGAAAGACGTGCTAACCCTTTGCGAGCAGATGCTTTTGACATTGGTGCAGGCTTGCGAAACTGGGAATCAGATGGTTCGGGAGTGCATCCACTACAGTTGCAGGAATGAGCGGAGCGTGCAGGTACCACAGGCGAGCAAGTACGGCATGTACATCGCATATCCTCTTTCGGATTGTCATATATCTGGTTCAGCTCCTCAACCTTGCAACTTGCCACGATGAGTCGCGCCATACCGCGAGTCATCTGCGGAACTTTGGTGGACTTCTTCGACAGGTTGCCCTTCTTCTTTGAGCCACTGGCATGACTCCCGTCGAGGACCGATTTTGCATTCGCGACTGCTGTTGTTGATAGGTACATGATGGCGGAGTGCTGATCACGGGTAGAATCAATTGATTTGCGAAGCCGGCCAACCTTCTGAAGGTAGTCATCTGTGTCTAAAATGTCACCAAAGATGACAACAGTTTTGATGTTGGGCGAATCGAATCCGACTGAAAGGGTGTCGGTGGCGACAAAGATCTGTGCCAATGGGTCGTCATTGAGGAACGCCAATGATCGTTCGTTGTAGGAGTGCCAGTTCAGTGAGTTGTACAAGCGTATTGACTTCTTGCTTCGCAGTTTCCGTCGCTTCGATTCACGGTACAGGTGAACAGCGACGCGGAATCCAAAGGCGATGGTGCGACAGAAGATGACCGTTGTTCCCTCGATGTCCAAGAGCCAGTCCAACTCGGGGAAATGCAGGCTCTGCGAGCTCGACTGCATCATGCGAAAAACGAGCCGAATGTCGGGCCGTAAGTTGGATCGTCGAATAAGATGGAACAGGCCATCCTTCAAGCCCAGCGTTTGGCGAACGCTTTCGGTCGGCTTGCCTGCTGCGAGTGTTGCCGTGGTCGCAATAAGAGGGGGGAAGGTAAGGAGGCGAGCTCGGAGGCGGCCAATTTCCAAATAAGCAGGTCGAAGAGTTTTGCCCCAGGAATTGAGCAGGTGAGCTTCATCGACAGCCAAAAAGACGATTCGTTTGCTGAACGGCTTGTAATTGATCAGCCTCTCGAATTCGTCATTCAAGAGCTGCTCCGGGGACAGGAGTATCATCGCGACACCAGCGCGTACGTCAACGTAAATGTTGCGTTCAATTTTGCGTGCGTCATTCACTGTGTCCTCGTTGATAGCGACAGCTGAAAGCCCTGCTTTATTCATTTTTTGCGCCTGAGGAATGACGAGTGAGTGAATATCAGGTTACATTTTTCTATGCTTAACCATCTTACCATGTCGAGCTCGAGCGCCTTCGTTGGACACACGATCAACATCACAGAATCGGGCGGGAACTTCGCGGCATTCGGGCACAGCTGATGGTTCGCAGAAAGCGTGCGTACGACGTGCATGAGGCGAATGAAGGCGTCGGTCTTGCCCGAGCCAGTGGCCGTGATGAAGAGTACATCAATCCCGTCAAGTAGGTGAGTAATGGCTTCCATCTGGTAATCGTGTGTGTCGTATGGCATCACATTACTGAGGATTGACCTACAGAGTGTTCGCCCACTCTCCGAAACGAATTTGAAAGGGGCATTGGTGTCCGCCATTAGATTTTTGCATATCTTATCTACCGTTACAGTAGCTACTAGGGCAACGGCAATACGGACCGCCTCTCCGGACGGCTAAATCGGAGCTCGCGGGATTCGAAAGAGCACGAATGCTGTACTACGGTATCAAGCCCTCTCTAGGATGCAGACTAGGTATTACCCTACATAATGAACATCAAACCAAAGCCCAGGTGATACAATTGATTACGGGGAAACATTTGCGAAAGGATATTGAATGCAGACGAGTAGCTCCCTATGAGTGCTACTAGGTACAATAACTCGTCTACTGTCAAAGAATACAGTTCGGCCATAGTTGCCGGAAGTCCAGAGCTTAAGCTGCCGGACCCTTGCTAGTTCCTTCCCGAGACACCCAGTCCAGCCAAGATCCCTCGTAGTTGGAGACACTTTGCAAGAGTTGATCAGCACTCAGACTTTTGCAGCAAGGAGAGATTACTACTTCTCAAGACCGTTTCTCTTGGCGATATCACATGCAGAGGCGCTTCTCTTGCCACTCCTGCAGTAGAAGACAATCTCTTGTGTCTTTCCTGGCTTGTCAAAACCATGCTGGCTACGGAACGTTTGAGGATTTAGGGTTAAGGAATTGGCAAGAACCGAGAGAGGGAGATTAACGGATGAGGGTATAGAGCCCTGCATCACCTCGTCGGGTTCTCGGACATCGATGAGGTAGGCGTCCTGGATGGCAGGGTTCGACTTGTGGGTAAAAGCGAAGAGGAATTGGAAACATACATTGCTCGGACTGATTGTCCTCGGCTTGACCTGTTCATAAGTGAGGATAGGGCCTTTCCAGTTCTCCTGTAGCTTGTCATTGAGTTTGCGTGCGGCCTTCAGAGCCTCCTGGGTGTCCGCCGCTTTGGAAGACTCGTATCGAGCGAAAAGCTGGAACGATGGTGCTGTTACCCTTCG
Source organism: Chalciporus piperatus (assembly GCA_038093975.1). Taxonomy (NCBI): domain Eukaryota; kingdom Fungi; phylum Basidiomycota; class Agaricomycetes; order Boletales; family Boletaceae; genus Chalciporus; species Chalciporus piperatus. The sequence continues at coordinate 2,127 of JBBPTG010000234.1, read as the reverse complement.
AGGGATCAGAGCAGGACGGGCGATTGAGCGCGACGCGTTGAAGGCAGCTCGTAACATGCCGGATGAGAAGACTCGAGAATGTAAGTACACAACTTACAATGTCTTACACAAGTCTTACATACAAATCTCAACTTTGGCGAGAAACGCGTCAGGATGATGTCAGATTTGTCACGTGATCATGGCTATCACGCGGTGCCAGGGGTACTTGCTTATCGGAAATTTGCCATTGGTTGCGCAGAATTGCCGCAGTCCTCCTCCCCTTATGCCTCTCTTCTCTTACCTCAACTCCCTCATCTCAACCATTCAAATATTTTGTTCTCGCTTCAACCTCTGCACCACTCTAGGTCTTGCGATGAGTCTGGGTGTCCATAGGTGATACGTCGCAAGACAAGTGGGAGCGTAGTTCTCAGAACACTTGTCTCGCGATGTACCTCCCTTGCCCTTGCGTCTGCACCCCGCCCCCAGCGGTAAGATCGTCGTCTCAGGATCACACCAAATCATCCTCGTATCGCATCACATCATCGGCACACATCACTCGATGGTGTCTCTGCGCAACTCTACTGTTCCAAGTACTTCGTCATCATCCCTCTTCCCGCGTATTTGCCTCATCACCACCCCTCCATTTCTCTGCGTCTGAACCTCGTCGTCTCACCGTCACCTGACTTTTCGCTGGATGTGTGGGATTTGTCCTCAAGTTTCATCCGTCGGAATGGCCTCCCGTATGATCAAAGCACAGCTGCCCTCATTTCCGCCGATGAACTGGTTCAAACCAGCTTGTCCTGTTCCCCGAGTCAGCGCTCGTTAGCGAAGCGATGAAACGTCGTGATCCGACGCGATATCGTCTCATGTTGTACCGCCAACTTGGGTGAGCATATCACTCCCTTACTCTGGAGCAATTACCTGTGAGACATCTATCTCCCTTGCTCTGGAGCAATTATCTGTGCGGCATCTGTGACAACCCGACGAGCTGCTACCTGGGGATGTTTATTTGAACACTGTTATCATTCGAATTCCATAATTTCTGGTTGTTTGTGTCAACCTGAAACTCAGGCACCAGCTGTCAGCGTCAGTTCTCGGCAACCACCGTATCTTAAAAGGTAAGTGTTCAGCCACTCACACTAGTCATTCGCCACCCCTTAGCTCACTACACGCTACATTCTTCACCATGGATATGAACGCACCTTCCAACTCCTCTATGAGCCAGTCGAGTTCCATGATGATGATGACGTTGCATTTTGGTGCAACCGATTACATTCTTTTCCAGGCCTGGCGCCCCTCATCCACTGCAGCCATAGCGGGTGCTTGCATCGGGCTGGTTGTGTTCTGCATCTTAGAACGTTTGCTTGCAGCCTGTCGTCGCAGCCAGGAATTAAAATGGAAGGCTAGGTTTGCCAGGAATTAAAATGGAAGGCTAGGTTTGCCGAGTCCTCGTTGTTTACACACACAAATTATTGACAGTTCGGTAGCACGCTATTGGAACTTCGTCGCTCATGTGGTCTACTGTCTTGCTCTGGTGAAGAAAATTCAAAGGAAGAAGTCTTCAGGGTCGGCGCTTCTTCCGCACGCCCACACGCCAGGCTCCTACCCCCTTTCACGCCGTCTCGCGATATACCCCGCGGCGTGCTTCAAGCCATCCAATCGACCTTTTCGTATGCCCTGATGTTGATCGTCATGTAAGTCGACTGGACCTATGATTTCTGCGTCCCGACTTGCTCATTTTTATTGCAGGTCTTTCAATGGTGCATACATCATCTCAATAATCTTGGGACTTGCGGTCGGGGAGGTGTTGTTTGGACGTATTGGGCGTTATTAAGTCGGTGCGGTGGCTTCTGTATACCCTTGGTTGTGAATACCCACATTCTCTTGAAACCCTTCGGACCGAGTATTCTAAGTACATACCTTATGTCATTGTATTTATTGCTGAGATGAATCTAGTTGCTACGCTCATTGTAACACATCCATCGCACTTCACCTTAAGATGAGTCCTAGCCTAATAGATACTCCTCGCATCGCTTGAAGGTATGGCTCACCAACGTCCTCGTCGTTTCAAACCAGCATTACCTTACTAACTCGTGCGAGTCATGTTAACCGGCTGGCATTAGATCGCCTCCAGCCACGAGCGCTCAC